>OX101784.1:6911652-7093956 GCA_944452715.1 Ophion slaviceki | reverse complement strand
TACGGACACGGGAATTCATATTTTTTTACTAAATATGTATCACGCATCAATCGAGAAGACTCACCTCTCATGCCTGGACCATTCATTGTTGTCCAGTATTTTTTCTGAGTTTCTCGAGAGTCCTCGTTCGCATACAAACAAATGTAAAGAGTAGCCAGATTATTCGGGCACGCGATATTTTTTTTGCTACGAGGTGTACAATGCAACATTTGATTTTTTAGCTGGCTCCTTCTCTGCCGATTCATTGAAACTAATATTTTTTTTCAACTACTAGCGACTTTTAGTACACGAAAGAACTAATGTCAGACAGAGCCAGAAACTTCGGACGCACGAAGTAAGATGTTCCATCGGAAGTGTACCATACGACGTTGCAGCGGTCTGACCTCTTATTCATTCATGACTGGTTTTGTTCTTTCGATTTATTTAGCATACTGGAGACTTTTAATACACATAAAGACCCGGCGAAGAAGTAACCAGAAGCTTCGGGAATCGCGAATGATCGTTTGCTGAAAAGTGTTCCATAGATCAGTCGAGCAGTGTGATTTGTCATTCCTCGCTGCTTTACTGTTGTCCAATATTTGTTTTTAAAATACTGCCTAGTTCTCCTACATATAATGACGTATACGAGAAGTAGCCAATAGCTTCAGACACACGAGACAATTTTTTTTATTCAAGCTCCACCACACAATAATCGAGCAGTGGTACGTTCCTTTTCTTGATCACTTCTCGTTGTCTAGCACTTCCTTACAGTACTGAAGAGTTACAGTACACACAGACAGATGGCTGAGAAGTAGCCATAAGCTTGAGACGCGTGAAATAGTTTTTTTTTCATGCAAGTTGTACGGTAGAACGATCGAGCAGTGTGACCTGTCATCCCTCGATGACTTATTGTTGTCTAATGTTTTTTTTACAGTACGAGGAAGGTCTCGTACATATAAAAACATATGTGAAAAGAAACTAAAAGCTTCGGACACGGGAAATCGATTTTTTTTATTATACAGGGTGCGCCAGAGAAACTTACTTATTTGAAAGGTCAATAAAAACAAAAGTACTTCAATTATTGTTTAAAAGTTTTTTTTATTTGAGAATACAATATCCCAATTTTTTTTTCTTGCAGTCTTGAAAATGACATCGGATAAATGGCGACCCCCATTGCGCATACACTGATGAAGTCGATTTTTGAAATGCGTATCCACTCTTTGCAGTATATCAATCGGTATGTTGGCAATGGCGTCGCGAATGTTGTTCTTGAGGTGTGCTATGGTCCGTGGTCGATCGACATAAACCAGAGATTTCAAATAACCCCATAAAAAGAAATCGCATGGAATCAAATCTGGAGAGCGTGCCGGCCATTGGAGATCGCCTCTGAGAGAGATGAGGCGGTCGGGGAAATGTCGGCGGGGAAAAGGCGGTCGGGGATGAAATTGAAGGTCTTCATGGAGAATTCGTCGAACAGTGGTGTCAGAAATTCCCATAGCAGCTGCGTGTTTGCGAGCCGAACGCCGGGGAGAACGCACAACTGACTGCCTCACTCTTTTGACATTTTCCGGAGTTCTGATGGTCCGTTGAAGTCCATTTCTGGGTTTAGCGACACTTCCACACTCCCGAAATGAGTTAACCCACGACAGAATCGAATTACGGCCAGGAACGAGTCTGTGAGGAGGAATTTCAAAGCGAGCGCGGAAGGCACGTTGCGTAGCAACAAGTGAGCGACCGTTAGAAAAGAAGCTCTCGACTGCGAAGGCCCGCTGCTCTCTAGACCAGAGCATGATGGCAACTGACTGGAGGGAGAAACAAACTTGGGAACTTCCCCCTCCAGATGCGCCCCCTCTCGCCCCTCTACCCACCAAACTCACCGCGCGGGAATTTTTTCAAATAAGTAAGTTTCTCTGGCGCACCCTGTACCTGTACCATACAACATTCGATTCTTGTTCTATCTCCCTCTCTGCCGATTTATTGAGGCTAATATTTTTTTTCAACTACTAGCGACTTTTAGTACACGAAAGAACTAATGTCAGACGGAGCCAGAAACTTCGCACGCACGAAATAATATTTTTTATCGAAACTGCATCGTACGACGTTACAGCAGCCTTGCCTCTCATCCATTGATGACTGGTTTTGTTCTAATGATTTATTTGGCATACTAAAGAGTTTCAGTACACATAAAGATACATGGAAGAAGTAGCCAGAAGCTTCAGAAATCGAGAATGATTTTTTTCTGGAAAGTATTCTATGCAACAGTCGAGCAGTGTGATTCCTCATTCCTTGCCGATTCATTGTTGTCCAATATTTGTATTAGAAATACTAGCGAGTTCTCCTACACATAAAGACGTATGTGAGAAATAACCAAGAGCTTCAGACACACGAATTTTTTTCTTTTTTTTTTCAAGCCCCACCACACACCAATCGAGGAGGGGTACCTTTCCTCTCTTGATGACTTCTCGCTGTCTAGCACTTCTCTACAGAACTAGAGAGTTAGAGTCCACACAGAAAGATCACAGAAAAGCAGCCATAAGCTTGAGAGGCGCGAAATATTTTTTTTCATTGAAGCTGTTCGGTAGAATAATCGAGCAGTCTCACCTGTCATCCCTCGATGACCTATTGTTGTCTAATATTTTTTTACGGTACCGCAAAGTCCTCGTACATATAAAAACATATGTGAGAAGTAACTAGAAGCTTCAGACACGGGAAATCTTTTTTCTTTTTTTTATCAAACCTGTACTCTGCAACAATTGAGAAGTCTCACCTGGCGTGCCTGGCCAATTTATTGTTGTCCAGTATTCTTTCGGAATTTCTGCAGAGTTCTAGTACACATAAACATAGATCTCAAAAGTCGGCATAATATTCAGACACACGCAATTTTTCTTTGCCACGAGGTGTACAGTACATTTACAGTACACGAAAGAACTAATGTCAGACGTAGCCAGAAACTTACGACGCAGGAAATAAATTTTTTTATCGGAAGTGTACCATACGACGTTACAGCAGCCTGACCTCTCATCCATTGATGACTGGTTTTGTTCTAATGCTTTATTTAGCATACTAGAGAGTTTCAGTACACATAAAGACACATGGAAGAAGCAGCCAGAAGCTTCAGAGATCGAATGTTATTTTTTTTCTTGAATGTGTTCTATAGACCACTGCTAGATTATTGTACCGGACAACTTCCATTATAAAAAAAATTATTCCCGCCTCTCAAGCTTATGGCTACTTCTCAGTCATCCTTCTGTGTGTACCGTAACTCTCTCGTACTGTAACGACGTGCTAGACAACGATAAGTAATCACGGGAGGAAAGGTACCACTGCTTGATTGTTGTGTGGTGGGGCTTGAATTGACAAAATTGTTTCGTGTGTCTGAAGCTTTTGGCTACTTCTCACATACGTATCTATGCGTCGGAGAACTCTCCGGTATTGCAAAAACAAATATTGGACATCAATTATTCGGCAAGGGATGAGAAATCACCCTGCTCGACTGTTGTATGGAATACTTTCCAGAAAAAATTCATTCTCGATTTCTGAAGCTTCTGGTTACTTCTTCCATGTATCTTTATGTATCCTGAAACTCTCTATTATGCCAAATAAATCATTACAACAAAACCAGTCATCAATGGATAGAGGTCAGGCTGCTGTAACGTCGTATGGTGCAGTTTCGATCAAAAATGTTATTTCGTGCGTTCGATGTTTCTGGCTCCGTCTGACATTAATTCTTTCGTGCACTAAAAGTCGCTAGTAGTTGAAAAAATATTAGTCTCAATAAATCGGCAGAGAAGGAGATAGATCACAAATCAATTGTTGTATTGTTCACCTCGTAGCAAAAAAATTGCGTGTGCCTGATTATTCGGCCGACTTTTTACATCTGTATGTTTGCGTACTAAAAATCTCCAGGAATTCAGAAAAAATACTGGACAACAATAAATTTCCCAGGCATGAGAGGTGAGTCTTCTCGACTGTTGCGTGGTACAGGTTTAATATAAAAAATGATTTCCCGTCTCTGAAGCTTCTAGTTACTTCTCACATATGTTTTCATATTTAAGAGAACTTTGCAGTATTGTAAAAAAATATTACATAACAATAGGTCGTCAAGGGATAACAGGTGACACTACTCGATTGTTGTATCGTTCAACGTTCATATAAAAAATTATTTCGCGCCTCTCAAGCTTATGGCTACTTCTCCGTCATCTTCTTGTGTGTACTATAATTGTCCAGTACTGTAAAGAAGTGCTAGACAACGAAAAGTCATCAAGAGAGGAAAGATACCACTGCTTGATTGTTGTGTGTTGGGACTTGAATAGAAAAAATTGTTTCGCGTGCCTGAAGCCTTTGGCTACTTCTCACGTACGTCTTTATGTGTAGGCGAACTCTCCAGTATTTTTAAAACATATATTGGGCAAAAATAAATCGGCAAGGAATGAGAAATCACACTGCTCGATTGGTGTATAGAATACTTTTCAGAAAAAAAAAATTATTCTCGATTTCTGTAGCTTCTGGCTACTTTTTCCATGCGCCTTCATGTGCACTAAAACTCTCTAGTACCCTGATTAAATCATTTGACAACAATCAGTCAACAAGGGATGAGAGGTCAGACTGCTCTACCGTCGTGTGATACCCTTCCGATCAAAAACATTGTTTCGTCCGTCCGAAGTTTCTCGCTCCTGCTGACATGTGTCCTTTCGTGTTCTAGAAGTCTCTAGTAGTTCAAAAAAATATTAGTCTCATAATTCGGCAGAGAGGGAGATAGAACAAGAATCGAGACCAATCCAATGTGGGAAACGGTCTATTTAAATTCTGTTTTGTGTTTCATTATCGAAATAACCTTCACATTGTTCGGATTCGCTCCCAGTGGGTGATTTTAAAAAATTTGTCCCCCTCAGCACGCAAATAGCCATCGAGGACTACTACTGCTGCTGCTGACTATGCACGTGAACGAATCCAATGTTGGGCGTGGCGTTCTCAGTTTGTTGGGTGTATTCCACAATAGAAACACTTGCATGCGGACTCGGATTCGTTCCCAGATGTAAAAGACATCGATCCGAAGAGAGATTCACATGAGATTCGACGTTGATAAATGCGCTCATTTCGACCGTTTTTTTTTTTTTTAATCGGATCGACAGGAATTCAATATGAAAAACGGTCTATCAAAATTCTGTTTTGTGTTTCATTATCTGAATAACCTTCAGAGTTTCGGTTCCGTTGCCGTAGTGGATTCGAAAAAAGCCACTACGGCAATGCGAACACTTGCACGGTACCTTCAAATGTGGAAAACACTAAATTATTGATCTTTCTGTGCTTCGTTTCTCTAGAAAATAAAGATTACGAATGCATTTAATAATCTGATTTTTGAACGTCATCGCTGGCTCGGTAGTTTTACCGAGCCAGCGATTACAAGTCTCATGAATGTCGGCAACCTTCACGCTTCGGCCCGGAATTCATGGAGCGACAGACGACAAAGCGGGAAATGTCACTTTGGCCGGCCTGTCACGAGTCTCGAACCCGATCGGTTGACAAGCCGCCTAAACGAATGCTACGATAAACGTCAAATCCCCCGCGTCTTCATCTGTCAAACGATGCGTTTCTGCAGAAACTCGACGCGCGCTCTGAACTTGCCTACCCACGATGACAGAAAATAATAGCAGACGATACGCGAAACGTCAAACTGACCGTGCGAGCGAGACAGATGCCTAGCTACCTTGCTGCTGCCTTCTACGTGTCTCGCGCTCGGACGCGGCACTCGAGTGGCGTCGTCGCTAAGGGCAGACGGCAGCCCTACAACAATCAGTCGAACGCAAAAATTCTAATCGCTCCCATTTAAAAACTATTTGACGGAAAAAAAATCGCCTCGGCAGTTTTACTCGGGGGACCCTCCTGAACCAGCCAATTCCGGGTGGGTCACTTATTATGAAACACCCTGTATATATATATTGTAACGGGTCGGAATTCGTCACAATTAATTTTATTTGTTCGTGACTCGATCAGGGAAGAAATTAATTTAAACTCTTTGTTTTGGAGGTATTTGTTAATAAAATGGCATTTATTCAGTACTTTGACTCGATATAATATTAAAAGATTCCGGTGTACAAATGTGGTGTGTTGTCGTATTTTGTGTATTTCAGTGTATCGCTGGAGTATATTTTGTGTGTTTTGATGTGTCGCTGGAGTGTGTTTTGTGTGTTTTAATGTGTCGCTGGAGTGTGTTTTGTGTGTTTTAATGTGTCGCTGGAGTGTGTTTTGTGTGTTTTAATGTGTCGTGTCGCGGTCGATACAATACTCGAATATCGGACTCGCCCGGATGGTAAGTGTGTTCGAGCGCGATTGCTTTACCGTGGGTCGATGATTTTCTCCCCCTTCTCCTACACGTATTGGCGCTCGCGGCGTGCGTGAGTTACGGTGCGCTCTCGCCTACGGTGCGCGGAGTCTACTGACAAGGGGACAGTACGGCAGTCGGATTTTTGTAATTTTTCGTACTCATGGTACGTGAAGTTCAGAGCTCGAATATTAATATCCCAAAGCAGTTCGACGCCATATTCACAAATTTTCGAGAAAATTGACTTTGAAGTTTTCGAGCGCACTCTTATCCCACAAAGATGCAACGATATTCGAACCGGGCTCGTGGCGTACCCGGTAGCGCTCGAGTCTAGTAATCGCGGGGTCGCTGGTTCGAGTCTCACTTCGAAATTTTTTCTTTTTTTCATTTTTTTTTTAATTCGCATACCTCCGTCATTTAAATATCCCGATAAATTTTTGTTGTATATAATCACATATTATTATATATAATTAATATAATATATCTATATATGTTTATATATGGACAAAATCCATATATAGTTATTTATGTACAAAATTCATTATAGTTATACATAATTATATATTTTCTCATATATGATCATATATTATTTATATATAACAATAGGTGATTATTTATAAAAAAATATATAAATAATCCCGGGATAAAAATCATAAAATCTATGCTAATCCACATATATGTAATTATAATTGTCAATGATAAATGCAAGTCTTATTTTTGATTATCTCTTGCTTGAAATTGCGAATAGGCGACGTAAAAATATCCAGTAATAATATTTACATAAACTCCCTTGTAGATTAATAGGAATATAAATAGAAGAATAAATGTTGAAATGTGTGAATATAACGTTTGCTTTGGCAACCGTCGATATTGTGAATAACAGTTCTGCGTACATCGTTTGCCTTTGTCCTGATCAACTACCTGCAAAGCGGGCACAGCTGCTTGTGCACAAAAGATTTCTGGAAATTCCAGAACGGGTGGAAGGGATACGGCGTCTTCCGCAAGGAATGCCTGTTTGAAGAAGCATTCGACCGTTGGTTTTCGGAGCAGCAAGTACTGTTTTTCGGCGTGGTGCACGATTTTGTAGAATATTCGATAAAAAAAGATCAAAATGTCGGGCGTGGGAGACGACGAGGTGCCTGGGCCTTCGACGGCACAAGATGATATTGAATATTCTTTGTGCAGTGAAGTTTCAAAATTACAATTAAAGGATGCCCTCGTATATTACGAGCAAATTCTCACACAAAATAATCTTGTGGCACCAACACCATCGGAGGTAATTACTGAAGAGGGAATGTTACTAGCAGAAGACTTGTTCCATTATACAGTACAAACTTTACACGAAAAAAAGTTTGTAACGGATGAAGAACTAATTATGCTTGATGAATTGGACGAAGAATACGCTTTTGACGAACCTGCATCTGACAACGAAGATTCTTCTGAAAATTATGAGCCAGAGGAGAAAAGGGCGAAATCGTACACGGACAATATTCCGCTGGATTATAAAAGGAAAGTTATCAATATAGTTCGAGCACATCCGACATGGAGCCTAAAAGTTCTGCAAAAAAACGGGTGCAGCCGCTTAAAGCGCATGGAGGAATTGCCAAAATGGGAAAAACATGTAAAAAGCGGAGGAACCATGACAGACAAATACGCGACCATCGATTCGTGGACTTACGATCGCTTTGAGGAAGCGCGACAGAACAACCAACAAGTTACAACCCGGAACTTGCAGCAGTGGGTTTTATTGGCTGCGCGTCAATTTGAAAATTTTGATTTCAAAGCTTCCGATAGGTGGGTTGTGAAATTTAAACGGAGACATCGAATTCGCCAAAGAAAAATCACGAAGTTTGTAACGGAAAGAGAAACGGCAACGCGGGATGAAATCCTGGCTGCTGCATAAGATTTTCGTATCCAGGCTCGTGATGTCATACCAAACTTTGGTCCCGATTTCGTCATTAATACAGACCAAACAGGTATTCAAAATTTGTTCTTATTTTCCATAATAAATTAATGTAGACTTTCGTATATAGTATTTTCAATTTATTCCTTTTCTATTTTTTTCAGGATGCCAATACCAGTCGACGTTCGACAGAACTCTGGCGACCAAAGGATCAAAAGTAGTGCTGGTAAAGCGGCAGAATATGAATAAAGTCACCCATTCCTATACTGCGCAGTACTCTGTCACCCTATCAGGAAAATTGTTGCTCCTGGTATTCGTATGCCTACAAGAAACAACAGGTTTATTTGGTCCCAGAGTTCAAAAATCGGTCGACGAGTACCTAAAAAAAATACGGAAACGTCGTAGTCACGTCATCGAAATCGGGAAAATTGACTACAAAGTTATACAAAGATTTTTTAATCAACGTTTTGAAACCCTACGTAAAAAAAGAAAAGTTTTTCTTAATTATCGAATCCTGGGGAGGCCAAACCGATACCGTGATGTACAATGAGGTTTTTCGAAATGACAGGCGTATGCCTACTTGCACGGTGCAGGTAATTCCACAAAAATGCACTCCATTAGTGCAACCTTGTGATGTGTATTTTTACCGCCAAGTAAAAAATTTCATAAAGCGTCTGCAGAACTGCGCCTATCTGATTGAACAAGGACGTGAAATTAATGATAGAGAAGATTGCATAAAAATTCATTCTATTGTTCATCATCAGTTGTCTTCTCCGGTCTTCAATAACATGATCAGATATGCGTGGTTTGCTTCGAAACTTTGCGATCAAAGAGAAATCTTCATGAACGTGAATGAATTTTGTTTTCCGATCGATGTATTGAAAAAAATTGCGAATGTAACAATGCAGCGTTTGTACGGTGTGCGAGATGCCGTGAAAATTACTGTTTTCCTTGTTTTTACGATGGTTATCACTCTGGCTCGTGTAACATTACACCCGATGTATAAAACAAACGAATACAGACCGAATAATAAAGTATTCAATTCCTTACCCGACGTTTTTCATTTTCATCCTAAAAATGTTGTTAGTTATAAATATTGATACTTGAAAATGTATGTTTATAATCAAGAGATAATTAAAAATATGACTTGCGTTTTTTCATTTAAAAAAAATGAAAAAAAAAAAAAAAAAAAAAAAATTCGAAGTGAGACTCGAACCAGCGACCCCGCGATTACTAGACTCGAGCGCTACCGGGTACGCCACGAGCCCGGTTCGAATATCGTTGCATCTTTGTGGGATAAGAGTGCGCTCGAAAACTTCAAAGTCAATTTTCTCGAAAATTTCTGAATATGGCGTCGAACTGCTTTGGGATATTAATATTCGAGCTCTGAACTTCGCGTACCATGAGTACGAAAAATTACAAAAATCCGACTGCCGTACTGTCCCCTTGTGAGCGCCTTTCCCTAGGTTGCGCGTGGCGCTATCTGTCGCGGTCCACTTTCCCTAGCGGTATCGATCGCCGCGCGCTCGATCTCAATACGGCGCGCTCCCCCCTCTCTTCCTACTGTCGCTCGTTGCGCGCGGTGCCGAGCGCGTTCTTGTGCTAACCGCCCATGCAAATCGAAATCGCGGAGCGCTTTCGACTAACGCGCTACGGTGCGCTTTCTTGTAATTACTCCCCGTGAGCGTAATCGATTATCGCGCGTTGGTAATCGATTACTCTAACCGTGTTTGACGCCGTCGGATGGCGCCACGTGCCCGCTTATGATGATATTACCGCTTGTTTCGTGTATTGTGTCGGTGTGGTGTTTGAATTTCGTGATGCCTCCTTGACCTTCGGGTTCTCCTGATATTTTCGGGAGCCCTTGCAGATATTTCGCGTTTTTACAGTTGTATGTGTGTGTGTGTGTGTTGTCGCCTGGTACTTCGAATACCTCCTCGCACTTTCTATTCCCCTAATAATAATTTTCTATCTATCCTTTCGTAATTTATTCCTCCTTCGTTTAATCTTAATGTTTTTACTACTCTTTTTTCTTATTCTTCTCCCAGTTTTTTGTTTCTGTATTTATTGACTTTAAAAATTATTTCCTAATTTTTTTTAAGTTTCTTAAAGGTCCCCTCTTTCAGCCTTTCCCTCCTAGAAGGTGGTACTCTGCTGAGCGGTACTGTTTAATCCACATAAAAAATCTCACTCTATGCTAATGACTCCTTTCTTTTATTGTTTTTCAAGGCTCCCCTCATTCAGCTTTTCCCTCCTAAAAGGTAGTACTCTGCTGAGCGGTACTGTTTGATCCACACAAAAAGTAGAAGTGCCGTTCCTCCGACTTTCCGGCTCTTTTATACCCATTTTTATTTGTTTATTGTTCCCCTTCCCTTACGAATTACCCATCATTCCCTTTATTGTTAACCTTTTTTCATCTTTTAAATAAATTTATTCTTCCTTTGTTTTTTTTTGTTACTTTCTTTGTTTTCTTTCCAACGACTTTTCCCCTTCCCTTACTTTTACCTGTCTACTGTTCTTGTTTATTTTCTGTTTTTCTTTTTCTCTCTAACTTTTTAT
The DNA here is from genome assembly GCA_944452715.1 of Ophion slaviceki. Taxonomy (NCBI): domain Eukaryota; kingdom Metazoa; phylum Arthropoda; class Insecta; order Hymenoptera; family Ichneumonidae; genus Ophion; species Ophion slaviceki. The sequence continues at coordinate 7,083,193 of OX101784.1, read as the reverse complement.
AACTTCGACTGTTTTTGTTCTTTTCTGTTTTTTCTTCCCTCACTTGTTTTTCCTTTCGCTTATTGTTTTGTGACCTTGAAGGTCGTACTGCCCACTTGACTTTTATTATTTATTCTGCCCCCTCCCCTACTCCTAATTAGTCGGTTTGTTTCTATTTGTGGTGGGGGGTATCACCATGAGACGCACCTATACGTCTCAATATATATATATATATATATATATATATATATATATATATATATATATATATATATATCATTTGTATTCTTCAATTATTCTGCGACGAAAATAGTTTGAATTTCTCCTTCTTTTACATGACACTGAAACAGTTTTTTTTAAATACATTTTTACATAGTCAACACTTAAAGCGTCGAAAACGATGGCGAAACGACTGTGATGCGGACGGCTGTTCCACTCAATGATGCTGCCCCAACGAATTTGCTCTTTTGCACCATACTCAGAGACGATGGAACTTGACGCTGTTGTATTTTTCACAATTGCATGTAAAGTTGATTATTACGCGCCAGTTGCAGCATACTCTCAATGATGCGGACAGCCGTTCGCCGATGGTATTCCAACGAATTTCGTCTTTTCCACCATAGGTGCTCAGAGTTGGAAAAAGTCCATGCTGTTGTATTTTCCACCTTTGTATGTCATCCAGAGATGATGATCACGTGTCGCTTGCCGCATACGTTCGTTTCCAAATCCAATTCATACAAAGATTTCCAAATCTTCGTCAAAGGCCTTCACAGGTCGCGCTGGTAAGAAGACGGTGAACTCATTCGCGATGTCCGCGATGAAGCGTTTCCCAAAGTTGGTTTGTACGGCCCTCATGTCGGAGATGCGATGATCCGAGTGAACGCGGAGTTCTTCCCGCGGAGTTCTTCACAGCTTCTTTGTTGGAAGGAATTCCGCCATCAGGCTGACTTTGTTGATACTCTTGAAATCCGATTTCCACACTTTTCTCTTTTCAAAAAATGTTCAAAGTAATTTTTGGAGATGTTGATGTGGCGGTGGAATAGTGCAGTCTAAGCTTGGTCCATGAAATGATAAGCTCCCTCGTTTTGTAACCCCACCACTCAAAAGTTCAAACTTCTCCCGACTTTTCCAATAATAAAAAACCGGTCTTCCTCCCACGTGGAAAGTTTTCCACCTCATGACTTTTTTCACAGTCTCGACGTTGAGGTGGGGGGCCATCAATGTTATCTTTCATTTGTGGCGTATTATAATGCTCCATGCATGGAAGATATGATATCACTTTACTGTCGTCGCAATGGTGTTCTGGCAAACGATCCACAATAAACCAATATAATGACCCCAACATGTTAGGAGCAAGACCTTTGGAACTTGTTTGAGCTCGTTTTTGGTGAAGTCCAGGGGGTGAACATATTGACGTTATATTCCAGAATGAAACCAAGATCTAGATGGGATTAAAACTTGTTTTTTTTTTAACAATGACTCCTGTCATAGCCGCAGCTGCATACAATAAAAAAGGTTGTCATGGCATTTTGAAAGGCCGCCCTTCATATGGCACCTACAGTTTTTTTATATTATCAAAAAATTGCTAGCCAGTCATAGTTGTATCTCTCTCTCCCTTACACACACACTCACACACACACACACACACGCGCGCGCGCGCGCGCGCGCACGCACTGCGCACGTCTGGCACCAGACAGAAGAGGAGGAAACTGCTGTCATCAGTGACGACCTCAGTGCTTACCTATGGCATACCCATATGGGCTGAATCACTGAAACTCCAGAAGTACCGCACGAAGGCCGCAGCAACGTATCGCGTCAGCGCCTTGAACGTAGCCTGTGCATTTCGCACTGTCTCCGAGGATGCTATCAACGTTATCGCGGGAATGCTGCTCATTGAGGTGCTCGCCGAGGAGCGTAGATCGATGTACCAGCAGAAGGGAGCTAGAAACCTCAGTTTTGCAAGGACAGAAGCGAGAGCAACCAGTTTCAACGAGTGGCAGACGATGTGGGATGCCTCTACCAAGGGAAGGTGGACACACCGACTAATCCCAAAGGTGGAGATATAGGTGAACCGTCCACACGGGGAGCTGAACTATTATCTCACTCAAGTGATCTCAGGACACGGCTGTTTCCGGGCTTATCTCTATAAGTTTAATTATGAAGATTCCCCGGACTGCCCAGCATGTGTAGCAGTCGAGGAGAACGCTGAACATGTATTGTTCCAATGCCCACGTTTTAGTGTCTCCCGCGCGATAGTCGAGGATCAGCTGGAGACACGCATCACCCCGGAAAACCTGGTGGAGTTGATGCTGAAGTCAGCAGACGCATGGACATCGGTATCGGCTTATGCTGCCGCAGTAATGAAGGAGTTGCGACGTGCAGAACGCGCGAGGAAGAAGACGAGGCCGGAAGACCAGGCAGTCACAGATGAAATCAGCGACGCGAACCCCTAAACCACTCATACCATCTCGAGTGGAACGGGGGATGTAAGGTCGCCTAACAACACTGCAGGAAGAGCTACGGCTAAGGCCTCTCCCGCGATATAATACCTAGCGGTCGTCCCGCGGGAGAATTTGTAAGGCCACAGAGGAACGGGGGTTTTTAGTCGCTGCAAGCCCGACTCACGGCAATTATTTGCTACTGTGCGGAGGAATATTCCCGCTTAACCTCTTTAAGAAACGCGCACGCACACACGCACACACACACACACACACACACACACACACACACACACACACACAAAACTCACACACACGTGCACACGGGTATCTAAATTGTTCTTTGTACGGACTTCCAGTGGCGTAATAAAAACGCTCCGACTGCATCGATAATATGTAAATAATTTTAATGATTATAACAAATCACATGATTTTATGAGTTTTCAACATTTACCCGCCGCCCTATGGTGTCAACGGCCCCGCGCCACACCCCCCGGCCCCTTATCGCTCAGCGTCGCGTATCATCACGCCCCCACTCTCGGCTATAACACGCTAGACCCACTCTCTGCATCGCCTTCCCCCTCCCCACTACGTGACGTCTGCCGTCGGTCTCCCGCGCTGGAGTCCCCCGTCCCGCTGCCCCTGACATCCGTGGGTTAGAATCGGCCTAGTACATCTACTCACGTAAATAGAAAAAGTCGCTACTGTCATGCACGTTGACAGTAGACGACCTTTTTTGAGATTTTTCGTGCGAGGGAGACGTCGCGATTCGTGAATAATAATTTTTCAATTAATGAAAAAACGTCGTCACCGGGATAAATCGTAGGTCGATCGATCCGCCTCATTATAAAGAATATGCAGCTAAATCGAAAAAGTTGCTGCTGTCATGCAGGTTGGCAGCAGACGGTCTTTTATGAGTTTAATCGTACGAGCAGTGCGTCCCGTTCGACGGATAACTTTTTTTTTAACAATAGCCGTCACCGGGACGGAACGTAGGGATATCGATTCAGCTAATTATATAAAAGTAGCACGCGAATATAAAAAGCCGGTATTGTCATGCGTGTTGGCCGCAGACGATCTTTTATGAGATTTCTCATGCGACTAGAGAGGCTTACGTTGCGGATAACAATTTGTTAATTAAATAAGAGAAGTTGTCAACGCCATAAATCGTAGATCGATGGATTTGTCTATTCGTAAAGAATAACTCTGTAAATAGTACAAGTCACTAATTCCATGTGTGATGGCAGCGGACGACCTTTATGAGATATTTCGTGCGAGTAGAGTGGCCCGTTCTGCGGACAGCTTTTTTTCGTTAATTAATTTATGTTCACTTTCTTATCATACGTGTGCATCATCGGGGCCAGGGTTGAAGCTCTTTATTATTTTATTTTATGAGTGAAGATCCATCAAAAAAACCCAATCTCAAGCGCTCATTTTCTTCGAGAGAAAATATTGCACGTGCACTACTACATTGGGAATTTGCGCTTCGCCCAATTATTGAATTAATATAAATTAACACCAATTTACTTGATTTAAGAAGAAGTACGGTTCGCCAGAATGATACTCACTTATAAGGAAACGTTGCGGGGTCGATGTCTCCGATTTGGATGAAATTAGGCATGCTTGTAGAATGGGTAAAAATAGGCGACACGTATTTTTTTATATCGGCGGAACCCGATTTTTAAGGGTTGAAGAGCACCCTCGAAAATTGGGGTGTTTTTCGTTTTTCGTCGATAACGTTTTAACGGTACGAGGTATGAAAAAAAAACTTCAAGTTGCCTCAGTGTTTATTTTTTGGTGTACTATACTTTGGAGATAAGAACGATGCAGATAGCAACAAATTTCATGTTGTTTATTGCAAAAATGCAATTTTTTCAACCGTAGCTCCGAGAATATTTAATCGATTCGGATGTAAATTTGCATAGATGTAGAGAATGGAAAAGTGCGGATACAGATTTTTTCATTTTCCGATGTCTCACAATTAAGGGGTTGATACTGCCCGTCGATTTTTTTGCCGAGAGCATCGTATCATCAGCTAGCCTTGTGACATTTCGGTCTAAATTCACGTCAATATGTGATCCTGTTATAACGCAATTGCATCTTTGTAACATTCGCGCCCCTCCCCCAATGGTCCCTCTCTCGAAAAGCAAACGTTCAAAGTTCTTACTGTGCGGCATGGACGAAAATTTGTAGAAATAAAAATAGGTTACAAAGAAAGTACAATCAGTCAAAATAGTCGATACACATTTTCTCGTTTTGGCGGAACGACACTCTTAAAGGGTCAAGGCACCCTTAAAAACTTCGTTCTTTCTATAGCGCCTGAACGCGCCGAAATAAAAGTAAAGTTCGAAAGGAAAAAATGTTGTTTTCTTCGATTACTAGACGTTCATGATGATAATAATGAGTATAGCAATAAATGGCGTGTTGTTTTTGCAATAATTCGTGAATTACTTGTGAAAACTCATTCTTCAGTTTTTCACTAATATGGACAGAAGCAAGGATCGCAATCACGGACGGACTTCTCGCTTCGGGAAGGAACTGGATTACAATTGTATATTTACGAAGAAATTCTCCCCCGCCACGTACTGCCTTTGAAGATGACAACACAATCGGAAACGTGTTCTCACGCTTACTCATTTAGGAAACGTTTCAACTCTATGTTTTTTAATGGATTATACTTATTACAATAATGATAGTCATGATAAAAGTGTTTGAAACAAAGAGATTGCTTACACCACGCACAAGTGATAATAGCTGCTTCGCCGCATATATCGCATGTCGGTATATTTTATGAAAAGCAAAATGCGACCGGACTTTCATGTTTGGTGGTCTTTCTTCTTCGTACCCGCTTTTGTACCACGCATATTTGAAAAGGTTTGTAAACCGTGGAGAAGAAAACTGGTTGTGTGTAAGCGATTGTAATTTAACGATATTGTCTCTCAAATGCAGATTGACGTCGTAATTCTATAATATTACTGCGTCAGAAAAGTGTTTGACGAAGTTTTTCCATCCACAGAAGCCATAAACATCAAGGGGGTGTATCATTCCAGTCGTACCTGCATGAATTACTAATTATCATATGGACTAATTGTCTACAGAACTAATGAAACCGGTGCAATATGTTTACCTGCTGGAATGGTTAAAATTTAATATCTTTCCCTTGCATATCCATTTCTTTAAATGCTGTTGGACATTGACCGCTTCAAGAATCCAGAAGTATTACCGATTTTGGACCCGTATTGGGAATATATACTTCTTGGAACCATCGCTTGAAATAATTAGTCGTCAATTTTCCAGATTTCGAAGCCAATAGAAATATATTTTCGGCCCTGAACATAGTTTGTTCCACTCGCGGACCAAATTTGCCAGTAGGTTCATTTAAAACGATCAACATAGGTGCCAAAAGCTTGCCACTCGCAGAAACCAAAGGCTGTATAGTATAACTGTGTGTTGTTGATGTTTTCGATTGCAGGACTGTCTCAACGGATTTCTGCTCTTCTTTCGTCAATGTGCGGCCTGTATGAAGCTCTAAATTGAATCCACTCTGATCAGAATTAAATGTGTTTTGAGCCCCAACGTTGGCTATGTTGACTTTCACCATTTCTATAAATTCGATAGCTTTGTTTTGAGGTGTATCAGCGTTTAATAATTGTTGTTTTGTTACATATTTAGTAATCTTCCGTGACACAATTCCTTGTTGGTTTTTGAACGTCTTTAGCCAAGAAGCGGATGCTTGGAAATTTACGGCTGGTATTTCTACAATTTCTCGTGCACGCAAGGCCCATCGTCGAAGATCTATATCATTGAAGGGCAGCCTTTTGTCCAAAGCATCATTAAAACTGTTCAACGTGTAGTGAGCTATCTTTTCTAACTTTTCTTTGTGGGTGCCACCCTTATTTATACTGTGGGCCCACCGGCGCACTGCGGCTCTGATTTCACCTTTTTGAGTTTTGTTTGAATTGGTTGAATTTGAATTTTTGTATCTAGGTATCGTAGTCCGTGCCAATCTTTGAATTTGTTTGAATTTGAATTTTTGTATCTAGGTATCGTAGTCCGTGCCAATCTTCTTCACTGTCATCTTCTATTGCGGCTGCTTCATGAATATCATTTGGTGACAGAAAATCCAAACCTGTTTCGACTTCCATTTTCATAGGTTAATCCATCGCTTCAATGATCATGTTTTCCAGATCCTTACTGAACTGTTTTTCCTGTTCGGTAATTGGAATGCAAGGCAAATTTTTAGCACTTATCGCTATGGATAGAAGGTGAATAACATTTACCGGATTAACGTACATTTTTATTTGTATTTCGAACTCAAAATGTATGGATAGCTTCTCCGTCGTAACTGCAGCAATCATGATCGTTGCTGAATTTAAAAAAAAATCGACGGGCAGTTTCAACCCCTTAATTGTGAGATATCGGAAAAATAAAAAATCTCTATCAGCACTTTTCCATTCTCTACATGTATGCAAATGTACATCCCAATCGATTAAAAATTCTCGGAGATACGGTTGAAAAAATGCATTTTTGCAATAAACAATATGAAATTTGTTGCTATCTGCATGGTTCTCATCTCCAATGTACAGTATACCAAAAAATAAACAGTGTTGCAATTTGAAGTTTTTTCATATCTCGTACTGTTAAAACGTTATCGACGAAAAACGAAAAACACCCCAATTTTCAATGGTACTTTTCAACCCTTAAAAATCGGGTTCCGCCGATATAAAAAAATACGTGTCGGCTATTTTTACCCATTCTACAAGCATGCCAAATTTCATCGAAATCGAAGACATCGACCTCACAACGTTTTCTTGTTAGCAGCGCCGAATGTAATCCATTGATACTACAGTTTCGACAGTAGCTCACTAATGAATTTAACTTTATCACAATATAAAACGTTCAACAAAATGCATAATATTGCGAAAAGTGTTTGCGCTGTTAATTAAAATACGAAAAGAAACGGCACGGTTTCAACAAAACGTTCGAACATCGCAGACAAGGCTATTTTGTATAATAACGCGCAGCAAATCGCATCCGTGACTGGTGCGACGATTTCTTTACCATTAACAGGCACCCTTCTCGCCCTTATTTCGCTACCCCTACCATTGGAAATGAACATTGTCTACATTATTTTCCGACTATGGGTGTAGACATATACGCAGTATATACGCACGTAAAAAGACGTAACGGAGCAGACTTTCTTGGTTTTCACGTTTGTGAACCTGGGGCATGGGCCACAGTGGAGCCAGATCGCGCGTAAAAGTTACCCCCTCTCTAGTTTCTTACACGCCCATCACACAATCACAGTAGCGCGTGTCCGTGAGCGAGGGACGCTCTGACATCTTCGGAAACAGCCGAACGCGGTCGAAGTTTCCCGACCGCGCCTTCGGCAGCTACACCAATACATGGACGCTGAGCACGTTCATGTGTGGCCAAGCCGAAACGAAGGCTTCGAGGGAAAAAGCAATATGAGCACGACTCGCGCGTGACGTCACCCGACGGCACGCGCGAGTCTTTTAGATGATTTCAATGCTTATTTATATAAGTAAGTACCAGAAAAGGCACATCTACAGGGTGATCCAGAATTGGTGTATCAGCGGGAAATCCCAGGTTCAGCAGGTTACTCGGAACATTTCTACTGAGCCGGTTTTTTTTTATTTCGACCGCGTCGTCAAATGGGAAGCATTAGAAAATAGGCGGTCGATCTTCGAAAGTAACGCTCGAACCCGCCATGATGGATGATCGAAAAGGGCCGAAGAGTAGACGAAAGGCCACGTATCCGTGGCCGACGTCACGAGGGTTCTGCGAAAACGCTGCGTTTGACAAATGCCAGCGCGCGTGATCTGACATTTAGCGAATCGTTCGCTACGTTACCTGTCATCCTATCCGGTGCGAGACTCGTGACCAGTCGCACGATTTGACGTTTCACCTATCGTCTGCTATCGGTCGGCGTGCCAAAGAGTGAAGCACGCCGCAATTCATGAGATTTGCGATTTTTATCGTGCTTATGCATTAAGGGTGCCTGTTCTTTTCGTTTTCTTAAGAAATAAAAATTTACAGAATCAGCAAATTGTCAATGATCATCAAATTTCAGTTTGCCGAGGGATTTTTTTTTGCGTATTGAAAAAAAATCGCCAGGCGATTTTTTTTATAACAACCCTCAATAATTGGACGCTAATGTTTCGGGGATTGGATGTTTTTCGGATTCCATTTCTCATTCGACCACTCCGTCTTGTATGATAGTCGAATTTATCTCTTAAAAGATTGTTTTCTAAACGAATATCAATGCAAAGTCTGCTCGAGCTGGGTTAGGAAACATGAGGAGAAGCTTTGCATTTTCTCATGAGCGGAGACGAAATCAGTCGGATGCGGCAAAATAAATCGATACGACGTTTTTTGAGGATTGAAACAAGCTGAGAAGATCTTGTGCACCGCCTGAGATGTTTTTGTTCATCTGTGGAACGGATTTACATACTTATGCAAATAACAAAGATTAAATGCAAGTAGCCACTGTTGGTTCATCCGACTGCGAGCTGTTACATGAGCAAAGATACAATCAGTGCTCCGTATGATCCCTGGACCTTTTATCGAACATTTCTGAAATCGTTCTTCGATTTTTTACATTTAATTTCAGCCCAGTTCCGCTTAAAGCTAGAGGATACCTTTGGTGCTGCAAGCACCAAAAATGACGGTAACATCGAGGTTCATGTCGCGGAGATAAAATCGACGATTTGCGTGATGGTTGTAGGCGTTGTAGGCTCGGACGATTGCCACTCAGTTCCTAGCGAACAGAGATGAAATCGATTTTCTCAATCATTTTTCTTTCATCCATATCATATTCGCGAAGCCATCCCGTCGAGTTTGTCATTGATTTCTTCTCATTCCTCATCAGGGAGAGCGGATCATGTAAGCAGAGGTATCAGCGGCGAATACGATAGCTCCTTTGCGTACGTGCAAAGATGAAATCAACGGCACGATTAGTACATTCGTGTAGTTTTCACCATAACCCCATCATACTCGCCATAAACTGCATCGATTTCATCTCTGGTTCAGTGAACGATGCTGAAAATGTGGATGGTATATCGCCGAAGCGGAGCTCGGACGATTGCCACTCAGTTCCTAGCGAACAGAGGTGAAATCGATTCTCTCAATCATTTCTCCAGCGTCCATAACACATCCCCGAAACCGCCCCGTCGAGTCTGTCGTCGAATTCATCTCCTTCCTCATCGGGGAGAGCGGATCATGTAAAATAAGCTGCGAATACGATAGCGCCTTTGCGTACGTGCAAAGATGAAATCAGCGGCTCGATAGGCACATTCGTTTAGTTTTCACCATAACCCCGTCATACTCGTCCCAAACTGCATAGATTTCATCTCTGGTTCCGTAAACGATGCTGAAGACTTGGATGGTTTATCGCCGGAACGGAGCGCAGGCGATTGCCACTCAGTTACTAGGGAATAGAGGTGAAATCGATTCTCTCAATCATTTTTCTAGCATCCGTAAGACATTCTCGAGACCGTCCCGTCGAGTTTGTCGTTGATTTTATCTCGTTCGCGATCGGGGAGAGTGGATCATGTGAGCAGAGGTAGAAGCTGCGAATACGATAGTTCCTATGCGTACGTGTAAAAGATATAATCAACTTCTCGATTGGTACATATGGGTAAATTTTGCCATAACCCCGTCGAACTCGTCATAGAATGCATCGATTTCATCTCTACTTCAGTAAACAATGCTGAATACGTGGATGGTTTATCGCTATAACTGAACTCGGACGATTGCCACTCAGTTCCTAGCGAACAGAGGTGAAATCGATTTTCTCAATCATTTTTCTAGCATCCATAAGACATTGTCGAAACCATCCCGTCGAGTTTGTCGTTGGTTTCATCTCGTTCCTCATCGGGGAGAGCGGATCATGTAAGCAGAGGTATAAGCTGCGAATACGATAACGCCTCTGCGTACGTTCAATGATGAATTCAACGGCTCGATTGTGCTGTGTCCCGGCTTCTGACGATGCGCGTAGAGCAGGGAATTTCGCTCTCGAGTAAGTTGACACCGTGGGTTGTCGAATGCTCGAGGGCGAGGGTATGTGGGGACTTTTCCCGTTCCGAGTAAATGTCCAACTCGGGATGTTGCAACTTGAACAACTGATATTTTATTTAAAATTAGGCAACAATATTACAATTCTTTTTTATGCCTTGAGACCGACCTCCTCGGCTTCTGGCCGAAGACTGACTTTCGATTAATTCTTTTGGCTAATTGTTAACTCGGGTTTTCGCAACCAATCCTTCGAGAATGTTCGATTGCGATTCAACGTTTTTCCGGCTGAGTCGAGCGGAATATGGGGCTTGTGAAATATCGGGCTCGATATCGTCGCATGTGGTCTTTGAACTTTATACTTTAGCAATATGAAAATTCCGGTCTTTTCAGGGCACAACATTCCTCCGCCTTGGGAGGACGAAATTTCCAATTTCGGCGATATAATACGTTTTCTTTCTCATAGCTTTGGCCAGTTTTTTGGCTCTCGGTCGTCTCTCGGCTTAACACGATACAATAGATTACGAAGGTACAAGTGCCTTTCTAATATTATAATATATACCCCTTTTTATTAACATTTCGATTTTCTTTTTTTTTATACACACTTACGTTGTGTGTGTGCGAGGTAAATTTCGCGTAAATATGACTCGCGGATTTTGTGAGTCAGCTGTTGCCTTGCGTTTGGCAGCTCGCGGTCTGGCCTGAGCTACGTCAACAAGGTCGTCGTTCGGCGATGTAGCATTTAAACGTCGCAGTTGCAACGCTTTAATTCCGAAATATGATATAATCATTGCGAAGGGAATCATTCCGCTGAGGGCATAATTACCTATGATGTGACTCTGTGTTGTCACATGATCGTAATTTTTGTTTAATTTTGTTTTCAATATTTCGATTCGTTCGCCAATTTTGTTAACTTCGTATGGATCATTAATTATCGTATGAGGAATATTTTCCAATATTAAAGGTTGAGGTATTTCATTTTCTGTAGTCAGAAAAGATAGATTAAATGGCGGTAAAAATTGGTAGGAATTTTTCGTGTACAGTTTCCTTCAAATTTTCAATCTTAAAATCTACTGAGGTGACGGAACATTTCCCATCCAAAGCCAATAATCCTGTTCCAGTAATTGTTGCATGAGTTGTCGCAGAGTTTTTACAGTTTGCCGTGAGAGCTATTGTCTCTGGGGCTACATATATCCATTGCCCTTCTTGTTCCAGAGCAATGACCAAAGAATTTTTTAATTTAACTAAACGATGTGTACAATTCGCTTTCTCGGGGTCTTTTCCTAAAAATATCGATAGTTAGCATGGCCCTCCTGATCGTATTATTTGTCTCGCGTTTTTCGGATGACAGTCATATTGATAATTTTGTCATTTACATTTGGATAATTCGTTTTCTGAGAATGACAGATATTCTCGACGCTCTCGATCAATTATAACATTTTTGACGGTCGTTTCTATGAACCGAAACGTGTCTTTTTCTACTCTTACGGGTAGAGGATAGACTTTATTCACATTGAACTCGTTGTTGATTAATGGAATTTTTATCACAACGGTGTAACAAAAAGTTACATAGTCGACGTATATCGTTTAATAAGGATTCGATTATTACGCTAATAGTTGTTAATTTCTCCTCCAATTGTTGACGTGTTAAAATATCTATTACGAGATTTTTCATTCCATGGTGTAAATTGTTTACTAAACGGCCTAGTGTTTCTTCGTTTGCCGCGAGGAGATTCGTTGTGCGATTGAACATTTCCAGTGTAATTTGCTGGATTTGCAAATTTTCTTTTAACGCATCTTCTGTTGTTTCTTGTTTTTTCGTTATTGCTGTGATTTTCCGTTCGATGTTCGCAGCGTCGTTCGCATCTAAGTTACCTGTTATCGATTTTATAATGGATCCTATTCCGTCTATTATTATTTTTTTTTAATTGTATCTGCTACGGCGAACGCTTCGCCATTTTTGTAGCTTCCATGTACAGGGATTTCTCCTTTTTACATTTCCCACCATTTTTCTCCAATCCACATCCCTGATCGATCCCCACCTTGCGGCCGCAGCCGACTTCCCCCTCTGTATCGCATTCACCATGACATTTTCTGTCATGGGTATAGGGAAACTGCGGAAAACCTATACCAATACAGCCGGTCACGGGTTCGCTTCCCAGCCTCGGAGCTAGTCGCGTTTCGTCGAGAAATAGCTCACAGGCTACAGCCATACACATCCGACACACACACGTAACGGTCCGTGTGCGCGACATCTGTGCAGAACTGGAGCTACGTCACGCCTGTGTTTTTATTTCTCTCTGAAACTACGAGACGGTGATTCGAACCCGCGACCTCCCGATGTGTTGATTCCAGAGGCAAGTACTCTAACCACTAGACCAACACATCGGTTTTCTATTCCGTCTGTTAATACTCTTTTATTTATTCTACCTTTTGTGCGAGTTATATCGTAAATGGACTGCATTTCGGAATTTATTTTTCCTTTCATGGTTACGAGGGAACTCGTTACGAGAGAACATAGCTTGTCCTCTGGCATCGTTTGACATAATTCTAATAGTTTTTCCAGCTTTTCCCTAATACTTTTTTCTCTATTTGCTATTGGCAGAAGATCCATGCGAATTACCAGTTTCCACATTTCCTGAATCGTGTGCAGTTTTCCGATTTCCTCGCAATAAATTCCTGGGGTTGTGGAAATTGCGTTGCGCGGAATTCTGCATTTTCCTTTCTTTTGTTAGTCCCTTCCTGTCGTCCTAACTGTTGAGATTAATAACCTGAGATTAATAACCCCAAAAGGGTTTGCCTTTTTACTTTCAATAAATTTTTCTTGCTCGTTTCCCTATTTCTACGAGCAATACTTTCCTTCCTTTTATTTTACATTGCGATTTCTTCTCTCTTTATTCTCTTTCTTTCTTTTTTTTTAACTTGGAATTTAACCATATGCGAACAATTTGGTTTATATTTGTTTTTCCTTTCATTTTCCTCTATTTATTTAATTATTATTATTATTTTTATTCACTATTTTCTTTTTGTATTCACTCGAAAAATTTATTTGCATAGTATTCAATACTTATATATATATATATATATTGAATTTTTTTTAACCCTTGCTCTCATTGGATTTTTCATTTATATAGCTATACGCCATTTTTATATTTTTTCATTTATTATTCGTTTTGTTTCTTTAGAAATCTAGAGCTCTTCCTATTGTTCCTCTTGTAAATTTAATTTAATTTATTTATTCTCTCTTTTCGACTATTTCATTCATTTGAATGTTATTCTATTTTGTTTTATTTACTTTATCTTTCCATTTCATTTCATATTAGTTAATTTATTTGTTTATTCTTTTATTTTTATTACTGTATTTCATTTTCTTTTATTTCGTGATTTCGTTTTATTTTTCTTTATTTTTTTTGTTGAACGGGTGGCAGCCTGTCACCCGTAAGCGAATCCGTCGCGTGACGTTGGCCGCTCGACCGTTGCTTGGCAACGGCGCGAGACGCTGAGGCGTCGATCTATGCCTCGTGGGCTGCTCGCGGACCTCCGCGGGCCAGGCGAGTAGTCCCTCCTATTCTACCGGTCAGTGGGTAACGTAGGGTTTAATCCGGTCTACATGTACCCGGACTGCCTTGCGTCCACGACCGATAGTGTAGTTCACTTCGGAATCTTTGCTCTGTACTTTGTAAGGCCCTGTCCACTTGGGGGAAAGCTTCACTGATTGGCCTCGGCGTATAGTAGTGTCGTGGAGGAGGACTCGGTCGCCTCGGCGGTACTCCACCGTACCAGTGGTGATATCATGTCCCTCCTTTACCCTTTCTTTTCCTTTTTCCAATCATTCTTTCGCCACGTGCCATGTGGCTCGAAGCCGTTCGCGTACCTCGGAGACATAATCGTCGTATGAGTACGTCTTTCGTGGTGCTTCTTTAAGCGCCGTCGGTAAATCGGCTACCTTTCCAAACACCAACTCGTACGGAGTGAAACCTGTCGCTGTGTGCGGGGTGGTATTGTAGGTGGACATCGCGTATGGCAACCACTCATCCCAATCTGTTTGATCCTCTTCAATGAAACATTTCAGGTATTCTGCGAGAGTTCGGTGTGAACGCTCCAATGCTCCGTTTGATTGGGGATGGTATGCCGTCGTTTGAATATTTTTTATTCGTAATAATTGGCACATCTCCTAGAAAGTTTCGCTCAGAAAATTCGTTCCTTGGTCTGACAATAATTATTTTGGAGTGCCGTACTTGCAAACAATTTGAGTTGCAAATCCTTTGGCTACTTCCTTGGCTTCTTGCGTTTTTAGCGGTATAGCTGCGCTATACTTGGACAATGCGTCTTGAAAAGTCAGGACGTATTTATTCCCGGCTTCGGTCTCGGGTAAGGGACCTACTATATCGACTGCACATTTGACGAATGGTATCTTGGGTGTGTCGGTAATAGTCATGGGAGCATGCTTGCGTCGCGTGATTTTATTTTTCTGGCATTTGTCGCATGATTTTACGTAGTTTTTTATTTCGTTATTCATTCCCGGCCAGCTATACTTTATCTTTATTCGTTGTTTCATCCTTTTTTCGCCTGGGTGGCCTCCAAGAGGGGCGTCGTGGTATTCTTGCAGAATAGTACCTCGCTCCTCTTCACTCGGGCACTCTCGATCTCCTACTTCCGTCTCTGTCTCGCTGTCGATTGTTGTCTCGCTTGCGCTCGAGTCTTTTTCTATTTCCTTCTCTTTTCCGCTCGGGCCTGCTGCCTGGTCCGCCTCCACTGGTGGGAGTGGCGGTTCGTTCTCGCTCGCGCGGGCCTCTGTCGCCTTGCGCGTGCGTTCCTCTCTAGCGGGCTGCATTGTTTTTCTCGGCCGGCCACGTGCTCGCGGGACCAGCTGACCACGGCTGACAGAACTTGCGCTTTGATCAGGGAAAATAATTTTATAATGGTCGCTTTAAAGCCCTAATAAAAAACGTATAATTTTCGCCTGTATTCTGGGTATAGCAATTTAAAAGCATCCATTTGCGAGTATTTCAATCGTGCAGTGAGGAATAAGATGTGAATGCAATTTAGCCTACGTAGTAATTATACGTAGATCGGTATTCTTGATAACCTAGTAGACGCGTCTGATGATTCTGTACACTATACGATAAGGCAGGTGAAACTGAGTAGCATCAACGTTGAAAATGAGAAGCTGCCACAACAGCATGTTTTTCATAGGACCCCATTTCAAAAAATTTTAACCGCATCATTATGTAAGTAAAAATTGACAATAAAGAGCGTTGAGAATCAGTAAATTTAAGAGTGTATTCTGAAAGGATTACGCACCGAACGGGACAGTGAAAATATTTGCCATATATCGAGAGAAAATCACGAAGTCTGTAGCATTTCATCTGACGGGCTATAATGATGGAGCCGTTGCAGGTGATTTGTACGATCAGGAGCTACTTATATGTCGAAATTATGTCGAATATGTCAAAATTGATCTCATTGAAAAAGTATTGTAGCAGCGTAATAATCGAATGTTTGTAATGGGGTTGGTTTTCGACAATACTCACAATAGCTGAATGAGCAAACCTGATGTGGAGCGGACAATAAAAATGTTTTAAATTTTATGACACCTCTCTCTTTCTCTCTCTCCCGTAGAAACGTGTCAGAAGAGTGTGAGGAAAAATTAGGTGATTCGCCAAACTACAACGGGCCCTTCTTCATTTTCTCAGTTGAAAAATTCATGAACCAATTTATTATATACAACTGACAAACGCGATAATTTACAAACGTCGTTTCTCACAGGGTTGATTATTTGCAGAACAAGCTTTTTTACAATTATTTTACAAGCTTATCTACAATTTAAAAAATACACCCTACGATTGTATCCTATAATGCCCGCATGGCAACGTTTTCGTGGTTCCAGGTATGATATACCGTTTGTCATCGCGCGGATTTAGAGCAATTTTTGTCTCGTTGGTGGTGTACACTTCATGCAACATCGGTCGTATGCATGCTTGCTGACCATTCATTTCGATCTGGTCATATAAGCATTTCGTGTAATCCTCGAAGGAGATCTTTCTCGCCCCGATGTTACTCTTATCGCGCTTCAGTTTCTTCGTAACGTCTTTACCATCGACTCGCACTGCATACATTTTTGCTCTAACCCCGACAAATTCCGTCATTATCCGA
This sequence comes from Ophion slaviceki, assembly GCA_944452715.1. Taxonomy (NCBI): domain Eukaryota; kingdom Metazoa; phylum Arthropoda; class Insecta; order Hymenoptera; family Ichneumonidae; genus Ophion; species Ophion slaviceki. The sequence goes on along the minus strand of OX101784.1, from coordinate 7,066,586 downwards.
CCATTATTTTCGTCTTTCATAAGTCCGGGAACATTTTTGTTGACAAGCGGTATATCATACCCATTGCTCGCCGGGTACTCGCTCGTATCGAAACGATGGATATTACGCTTCATGTCGTCGTACACATCCTCACACTCAATGCGGTATATTAGACTATCCGTATCGGTGTACAACACTGTACATTTTTCTTTATACAGAGGCACCATGTACTCATGATGAAAATCATATAAACATGTCTTCGATATGTCGAGTATGCACATACCCACATATATTGGTTTATTGAATTTCACCTCGAGCTTGCGTAATTCGACAGCAATAAGGTTTTCTGAAAAAACACTCCGGCTATGAAAATTTGGTTTTGCAATCATTGCCTCTGCACCATACCTGCCCTCCCACCGTGTTAAAATCTTGACGTCTACGTGATTGCGCACATTTTCTATTGTTTTCCCAAACACCACATTATTCATCAATTTATAGAGATTTTTTTCAAAATTATTCTTTGCTTGCGTTCGGAACTGCGCGTTCAGCTCGATATATGTTCGTAGCCAGGGCGATTGGGAGAATTGGAGTATTCTATGAATTTTGGTGATTTTGAGACCGTGTCGTACACACTGCTGCAGATTGCGGTGATGAATAACATACCGTCCCTTGTTATGCACGGTTGCAAGGAGTTTTTCGTATTGTCCACCAGGTGGTTTACCATGTGTTGAACAAACCGGTAAGTCCGTGTGTGCATCATGTAGACATTACGGGTACTCTAATTCAACCTCAAGAGCATAACCGGTCGGTGAATCTAGCGCGATAGATGATAAATCGAATGTCGACAACTCATCGACCCATCGAAAATCAGCATAGGGCAATGGTTGACACATTGCCCATCCATACGAATTATTCACATCGAAATACATCAAGTATGATGAGGACCTTGATGGATCGAATGATTCCATATATTTGTTATTGGCGCGCGCAAACCTATTTGAGCACTGACTCAGGCCACAGCGTATACCCCCTTCAACAAATAATACCATGTCAATGTCGGTGAACAATTCGAAGTTAACGCATGTATGTTTCAACATTGCATCCCATGTGTAGTCGGGGAGAGTATAGTAATAAGCGGGGTCGAGCCTTTAACGCTCCATACAGCTATTGCGAAAGTTCTCAAAAACGTCGGCCAGCAACAAAACTTCGGTCTTCAAATACAAGTCACTATATTCACCTAACGTTTGAATAGAAAACCGTTCCCATACATTCTTGGCGTGAGCGTATTCGTTCTCACTTACAATGTCACCAGTCAAAGTACTGTAGAATGCGTCTCGTGGTGGTAGGTGATAGTCTTCCAGTCGGTTTACACTATCGATATATTTATTGGGGAAGACGCCCTTCCGAGTTAATAGGATGAAACTATCGCTCGTTATGTCACGAAATTGCGAACGTAAAATTTTTAGGTTGTCCATTGTCAAAAATGAGGCCAGGTCATCCAGACTTGCATTGAGAAATTTGTATGAATCGACGAAGCGTAATTGAATCGAATGTAACTTGTCTGCCTTTCGAAATGTTTTTGTAAAAGAAATGTATTCCTCTTTAGTTATGGGCAGCACCGTGGTTTCCCCCTCGAATGCTGTGGCTAGTTCCTCGATTATGAGCTGTGCACCATAGCCGGACAAATTATGAAAAAAATACGGGGATGAAAAAATTCCGTTGGTAATTCCAATTGCAGTTAGAATGAGCGGGTCCTCTATAACGTCCGGTCAGATGGCAATGATCACGAACACGTATGTCGTCTTCGGCAAATGGTTTTTCACATATATGGCACTGAGCAGCGCTTCGAAATTTTGCCCGCCCATCTGGAGTTAGAAGTACCACGGGAACACTATTCGATAGAATATCGTTGATACGCAAAGCTACATTTTTAATGTTCTCAACAAACCATGGGATGCAATTGGCATCGCGCCGCGAGTAGTATCCCGATAACGAATCGTCATACGAGCAATATACGTAGTACGCTACGCTAAACACTTCGTGCTGTTGCTGTATATTTTTGTTGTCAACATTTGCCAAAACGCACTCGAGATCCGCATAAATCACAAATGGAAGTCGCTCTTTTCGTTGAAAGTTTTCGAACGCTAGCCATTTGTCCGTTTTACCAGGTAATCGAATGGCACAGTCATTTGATTTTCCACAATCTATCTCGTGCGATCGTAATTTAACCTCCGTGTAAAAGTAGTACAAACACCTATAACAAAACGATGGAAAGAATTATATTATTGAAGTACATACTTGCTCATATGTGTATTCTCGAGTATGCTTCTCGTTACTCACCGATCGCAGATGTGTTCTTTCCCGTTTGTTTTGTTCAGCTGCGTGCTCACGAGCCGGGATAAATTTTTTATCCATACAAAGTGTCCCACGCTGTGGTCCGATGAATCCTCCACGTACAATAAATTGACGTGTTTAACCAGTTTTTGGGCGCATATTCGAATTGGAACGATGCCATTCTTTTCCGTTGTAAATACATTAATCGAAACATTGTTTTGTGATTCAAATTTTTTTATTTGATTGAGAGTCATTGTAAAAGCAATTCCCTGAAGCTGCAGTACAGTTGAATAGTGTGGATATGAAGTTACTCGATGCACGTTTGTTTCCACTGGATAAGGAGCAGCGACCACTGCCCACGCGAAACATGCGTTATCCTTTGACTTTACATTCACCACCGCTTTCTTCAGGATTATTTCCCGCGACAAAAGTTTGACATCCGGCACGCATTGTATTGTATTTGTTGATATTTAAAGTTAAGTTCAGTATCCGCGACAATGTCCATCCGCTATCACGTTTCTGAAAATCTTTGAGGGATGCTAGAGTCGGCTCAACAACTCGTTGTGTATACCACTCACGTAAATTGGATGTGGTAAAAAGTTCAAAGTTCGTCGTGTTGATACGTTTAGTTGCACGTTTGTCACCTGACTCAAATTCACCATTGAAAACTGTTTTCACTTCTACGTTGAAGTGTTTGTTGGTAATATCTTGCACGTGTGAAAGCATCATATCACATGCCTCTTCGAGAAACTGACGAGGTTCAATATGATCATTATTGATGACGCAGCCAGTTAGGACACGATTTTCGAACGCCATATCAATCTCTTGCCAGATCAAACCGCGATCACTGTGTCCCGCGCCCGCATGTAAAAATCGTCTGGGTAGAACATTTTTTAAATCTTCTAAACGAGCTATTCCTGCTACCAATGATTGTCGATTTCCGAGTGATAATCGTGGTCGCTTAATTCGACTTTGTTTCCAACGACTCTATACACTGATCACATTGTTGCTCCCACACTGTATACTCTTCCGCGGAAACTACAAGGGCGGCTTGATCGCGCAGATTTTGTTCTAATTGTGGAATTTTCTCAGCCATTTTCACGTGAGTTCACAACGGAAGTTCCAAGAGGTGATGTCGGCAAAAGTGACTGCACGATTCGTAGTATGAAGCCTGCTGCGGTAGAAGTCGTTTTCATTCGGGAATCTTTTTCCCATATTTTTTCTCTATCTTAGGAGTGCACTATAGGTCCACACTATAGTGTTCTTATATTGTAATACTATAAGAATAGTGGGGAGGCATGGAAACAAAATGAACCAGTTAAAAGGGAGTATAAGCGTGGACGATCTGGGGTTTTTACACAAAAAATCGTGCGCTGGCATCTACGCATTATTGAGTACTTTGCATATATAAATATCTTGGTGTTACCTGTAGAAATGAAAACCAAACCCGGATGTAGTGACATTTTGGAAGAGCACGCTCTTTGTTACTACAGCTGCATAAAATAAGTTTTATGGGTGAGGACTTTATTTCACATTTCTTCTCCATTCCTTTTTCAAGTAAGTCTGATAGACGCCGACTTTCACATCTGCATATACGCACGCGCGCGCGCGCGCGCACACACACACACACACACACACACACACACACACACACACACACACAATATGTATGAACGGACAAAATGTTGAATAAAAACTTCGATACATGTATTCACGTAAATCATCGCGTTTTTTCTTTACCCGAAGCTCCCTATCCCCACAGTGTAACACCTTCCTTATATGCAAAAGACACCACCAGTCGGTCTATTCGGAAAAGCAGCTCGAAAACACCCCCACTTAACCACGAGCTCCCGAAAAAGGGCCCAATCCCCCCACCCCTCCGACACCGCTGACTCCCCCCACCACTTCCCATACGTGCCACAGCGACGCAACCGCGACCGTCAGATACCCCCGACAACGCGCCGCCGCGGGATACTCACTACACCACACCTGTGACGTCACTGTCGCCGTCTCCCTAAGTATGTATGTATCTACTATTTTTTTTATGCCTTCAGACCGACCTCCTCGGCTTCTGGCCGAAGACTGACTTTCGATTAATTCTTTCGGCTAATTGTTAACTCGGGTTTTCGCAACCAATCCTTCGAGAACGTTCGATTTGTTCGATTGCGATTCAGCGTTTTTCCGGCTGAGTCGAGCGGAATATCAGGCTTGTGAAATATCGGGCTCGATATCGTCGCATGGGGTCTTTGAACTTTATGCGTTAGCAATATGAAAATTCCGGTCTTTTCAGGGCACAACAATTGGTACATTTGTGTAGTTTTCACCATATCCCCGCCATACCCGTCATAAACTGCATCGATTTCATATCTGGTTCAGTAAACGATGCTGAAGACGTCGATGGTCTATCGCCGAAGCGGTGCTCGGACGATTGCCACTCAGTTCCTAGCGAACAGAGGTGAAATCGATTTCCTCAATCATTTTTCCAGCATCCATAACACATTCTCGAAACCGTCTCATCGAGTTTGTCGTTGATTTAATCTCTTTCCTCATAAGGGAGAGCGGATCATGTTAGCAGAGGTATACGCTGCGAATACGATAGCGCCTTTGCGTACGTGCAAAGATGAAATCAACGGCTCGATTGGTACATTCGTGTAGTTTTCACCATAACCCCGTCATACTCGTCATAAACTGCATCGATTCCATCTCTGTTTCAGTAAACAATGCTGAAGACGTGGATGGTCTATCGGCGAAACGGAGCGCGGCCGATTGCCACTCAGTTACTAGAGAATAGAGGTGAAATCGATTCCCTCAATCATTTTTCTAGCATCCATAGCACAATCTCGAGACCGTTCCTTCGATTGTGTCGTTGATTTCATCTCGTTCGCGATCGGGGAGAGTGGATCATGTGAGCCCGAGGTAGAACTGCGAATACGATAGTTTCTCTGCGTACGTGTAAAAGATTAATTCAACTTCTCGATTGGTACATGCGGGTAGTTTTCGCCATCACCCCGTCGAACTCGCCATAGAATGCATCGATTTCATCTCTACTTCAGTAAACAATGCTGAATACATGGATAGTTTATCGCTGTAACTGAACTCGGACGATTGCCACTCAGTTCCTAGCGAACAGAGGTGAAATCGATTCTCTCAATCATTTTTCTAGCATCCATAACACATTCTCGAAACCGTCCCGTCGAGTTTGTAGTCGGTTTCATCTCGTTCCTCATCGGGAAGAGCGGATCATGTAAGCAGAGGTATAAGCTGCGAATACGATAGCGCCTCTGCGTACGTTCAAAGATGAAATCAACGGCTCGATTGGTACATTTGTGTAGTTTGCGCCATAACCCCGCCATACCCGTCATAAACTGCATCGATTTCATATCTGGTTCAGTAAACGATGCTGAAGACGTGGATGGTCTATCGCCGAAGCAGTGCTCGGACGATTGCCACTCAGTTCCTAGCGAACAGAGGTGAAATCGACTTTCTCAATCATTTTTCCAGCATCCATAACACATTCTCGAAATCGTCCCACCGACTTTGTCGTTGATTTCATCTCTTTCCTCATCGGGAAGAGCGGATCATGTTAGCAGCGGTATACGCTGCGAATACGATAGTTCCTTTGCGTACGTGCAAAGATGAAATCAACTGCTCGATTAGCATATTCATGTACTTTTCACCATAACCCCGTCATACTCGTCATAAGCTGCATCGATTTCATCTATGGTTCAATAAACAATCCTAAAGACGTGAATGGTCTATCGCCGAAGCGGAGCTAGGACGATTGCCACTCAGTTCCTAGTGAACAGAGGTGAATTTTTCCAGCATCAATGTCCTTAGCCAAGAAGCGGATGCTTGGAAATTCACGGCTGGTATTTCTACAATTTCTCGTGCACGTAAGGCCCATCGTCGAAGATCTATATCATGGACAGGCAGTCTTTTGTCCAAAGCATCATTAAAATTGTTTAACGTGTAGTGAGTTATCTTTGTTAACTTTTCTTTGTAGGTGCCACCCTTATTTATACTATGGGCCCACCGGCGCAACTGCGGCTCTGATTTCACCTTTTTGAATTTCGTTTGAACAGATGATAACTTTCTATTCCCGTTTGCCCCGGATCTCCAGTAATCTACAGCTCTTGCCTTGTATTCGTAACTCAATTCTTCTATATCTTGGGTACATACATTTTCATCAATTTTTGGATCTAGGTATCGTTGTCCGTGCCAATCCCCTTCACTGTCATCTTCAATTGCGGCTACTTCGTGAATTTCATTTGGTGACAGAAAATCCAAACCAGTTTCACCTTCCATTTTCATAGGTTGATTCATCGCTTCAATGATCATGTTTTCTAGATCCTTACTGAACTGTTTTTCCTGTTCGGTGATTGGAGTGCGAGGCAAATTCATAGCACTTATCGCTATGGATAGAAGTTGAATAACATTCATTGGATTAACGTACATTTTTATTTGTATTTCGAACTCAAAATGTATGGGTGGCTTCTCCGTCGTTACTGCAGCATTAATGATCGTTGGTGAATTCATATGACTTGAAACCCAATTGATAAATACACCTAAAAAAAATAACGACGACACACGCTATTACCAGAATTGCTATTAATCTTTACTAAGGCGATTTCAAGATTATCATGAGAGCCGCTCTTTGCACTGTAGTCGCTCTTTGCGAAGATTTATTTCTTTCGTTCATTGGTTCTGCTGTTTGTGAAATTAAAGTTAAAGATAAAGATTAAATTATGCTGCGTTATAAGCTGATAAGAATGTTTGCATCATTCTGTTCATGAGTTGCAGCGCCAACGCAAAAACGCTGTAATCTCTGAGTGTTAATGAGTTAATGAAGAGTGATTACTCATCATTAACATCCTGCACGTCTAGTAGTCGAAGAATACAACATTTTTTCTCTTCGAACTTTATTTTTATTTCGAAAACGAGAAAATGTGTCTCGACTATTTTGACTGATTGTACGTTCTTTGTAACCCATTTTTATTTCTACAAATTTTCGTCCATGCCGCACGGTAAGAACTTTGAACGTTTGCCTTTCGAGAGGGGGACCGTTGGAGGGTGGGCTGGAATGTTACAAATATGCAATTGCGTCATAACACGGGCATATATTGACGTGAATTTAGACCAAAATGCCAAAAGGCTAGCTGATTATATGATGCTCTCGGAAAAAAATCGACGGGCAGTTTCAACCCCTTAATTGTGAGATTTCGGAAAAAGAAAAAATCCGTATCCGCACTTTTCCATTCTCTATATGTATGCAAATTTACATCCCAATCGATTAAAAACTCTCGGAGATACGGTTTAAAAAATTGCATTTTTGCAATAAACAATATGAAATTTGTTGCTATCTGCATCGTTCTCATCTCCAATGTATAGTACACAAAAAATAATCATTGTTACAATTTGAAGTTTTTTTCATATCTCGTACCGTTAAAACGTTATCGACGAAAAACACCGAAATTTCGAGGGTGCTTTTCAACCCTTAAAAATCGGGTTCCGCCGATATAAAAGAATACGTGTCGCCTATTTTTACCCATTCTACAAGCATGCCAAATTTCATCGAAATCTGAGACATCGACCTCGCAACGTTTCCTTGTGAGTGACTTTTGCAGTTTCGCATAGTTCCAATGAAGATACTCGAATGAAACCAATTGGAGAACAATGCTTATGGCGAATATCGAAAAATGTGCATTTTTGAGTGACGAGGGGGTGATTAGGGGTAAATTTATAGGGGTTTAAAGTCGCAAAATTCTTATAACTCGGAAACTTTTTTTTCACCTCGATGTAACTAAATTCACTCGAAAGAGCCTCAAAAAGTATTTGAAACGGGTTTTTTTAATTTTTATTCAAATATTTGAAGTAATAGTTCAAATTTATGAACTATTACTTCATATATTTAGGGACACTTACTTCAGTTATTCCCCCCCCCCCCTTTTCGGGGGGGGATCAATATTTTATACGGACAATATTTTTTACAGACACTTACTTTCTCTAAATTTCAATGCAGACCCTACAGTGTTAAACTATAGGAAGACACATGGCAATATCATAAACAATGTCAAATTATTAATGTTTATAATGCAAATATTTTTTTTACGATAAAAGTTTTTAGCTTTAGAAACACGATAATTATTTTCGTTCTCGAAATATTGAACAATACTGTTCCGCGGTGTTGCATAATGTATTCTTATTATAGGGGATAAATATTTTTTACCGATGCTTATTCTGTTGTGACTGAACGTTTTTAGCAAAACTGTATAGTAAAGACAATCGAAACTTTTTTCACTCGTTCCCTAACTAGTTTTCTATCTAAACATAATTTTTTTTCAAAATTAATAAACACAATAGAATGGTACGACGAATTATGTGACTTGACTTTCAGTCAATGCAGACCCTGCAGTGTTAAAAGTTGCTATTTAAAAACCCATTATCTCCCAATCTGAATAGTCAACTGTTGTGAAACTTCACTTAAATATGTATAATGATATTAACAATGTCTGGTTAAAATTTGAACAAAATCGATAGAAATCAAGAGCACGCGCTCGTTTTACCTTAAGGGCTTACACCACTGTAAACGTCAAAAATTGAGTGATATTTCGCGATTTTTTTTGTTAGAAGAACAAACAAGAGAATACAAATATTCAAGGATGATATAAGTTATATCTTCAAGTGAACAAAAAAAATTTATATAAAAAAAGTATACCAAATGGTGACGCTGCGGCCATTCTGGCGAGGCATGTTGAGTTTAAGACGCTCTGCGGCATGCAGTATGGCTGACGCAAATTTGATTTTAGAAGAAAATTTTAAAATTCCTATTAATTTACACGAGTATAGCTAGAGAAATACATAGAGGATTGTGAAAATATTAATTTTTGTGTAATTGGCAAGCGTTTAACCAAAAACTTAATTTTCGACGGAAAAAAGGACAATCATTTGTTAATAACTAATGTTATAATTAACTCATGGAAAATCCCGTACGTATTTCTCTTCGCAATGTTATTTTAGTGATATACTCAAAATTTGGAGTGAAAAGAATGAAAATTGTTGGAGTTATACTGCGTGCCGTTTAAAAAAATTGAGTTTCGAGGAAAACGGTCAATGTTTCACACACGGGCCAGCCACTGCCACCGCAGACCCACACAGGCCTGCGAACCTTGTTTTACAGGTACCAACGTTTTTTCCCCTTATTCGAGGTGGTTCGAAGCATCTCTTAAGTCGAGTAAAAAAATCAATTAAAAGAAAATTCTACAGTGGTGTGACCCCTTAGATCGGCATACACGGTGACGATTGTTCGTTGCGTCTCTTTGAACGAGCCCCCCCCCCGCCCCTCTTTTTTCTTCGCAAGGTTCGTCCGCTCACTGCTGCGAGCTTGAATCTCCTATTCGTCAATAAAATTCGAAAAGAGGACAAGACAATGATTGCCAAAGAATCGAGTGGTTTTTATTCGAATCCAATAATCCTATTATTTTGTCTGGTCTACCTGCGGTCATTCGGATGAACTTCCGAAATTGAAACGCGTCATCTATTGCTAACTCATGTTGAAGATTATTTGAAAAAGTAAAAAAAGAACGCCAAGAAAAAAAATATTTCGAAAACATCGCTTGTTTGATCATGTTAAAAATTCTGATTTATCTTAGAATATTTTTTATTTTTATTTAAACAATGGTTTTATTATATATTTTCAATTTAAATGTACAAAAAAGTGAAGGAAGTTTTTATAAAATAGCCGAGCAAGTTTACTAAAAATTTTGTAAACAAAATTGTTGAACCTTAGGGATGATATTTTGCGTATTATTTTATTTTTACTTTGAAAATTCATCTTACTGTTGTCACATGAAATTGGTGTCACCATTATATATTGAGAGAACAAATAAGTCTCCGCCGTTTGACAAAAGATGGCCCCACCAGGAGGTTATGGTTGAAATTGTCAGATGTAAAACGGCATATCGTAAGGTTGGACATCTGGCAAGACCATAACCTTAAAATATTAGCCATTTTGTATCAGCATCACATAATTTTTTTATAGCGAAAATGTAGAGTTTTGGGTCCAATAAGCGGGACTCAATAATTCGATATGGGTTATTAAAGAAAAACTAATTTTTTTGTCGCACCATTTTTTGTAGTTTCCTTTATGCCATACTCGTTACTACACATTTATAATAAAAATGACTGTAACTATGACAACAAACATTGATTAATGAATGTTTATAGTTATAATAAAGTTGGTTGGCGTTGTATGAACAGCTACGAACTCCATTCCTATTAGAATAAGAAAATACAAATTTGAGTTCATTCAATATTGTACTGATCCTTGAGAACCATGCGTTCCTTTCCGCAACTGTACGGCCGCATTCAGAGTAAAGTGGAACCCAAACAAACTTTAACAAACAAGAAAAACGCCAAGTAATAACAAAAGACCCGTCGGAACATTATTGGCTTCTTCACTATATACAAAATTCTTCTTCACTTTGATATATTTTTTGTTTTATTTCAAACCATGGTTTTTTACATTATTACTTTTTCCATTTAACGGAACAAAATAATTGAAATTACTTTTTATAAAAAGGCCAAGCAAGTTTCCTAGAAATAAAATCGCCGCTACAATCTTCGAGGATTAATGCTGGCCCAGATCTGGGTAGACTCATAATAAACCTATATCACTGTGATGTGATGTGCTAAGATTGGCCCAATGTATAAGTCTAAACTGGATAGAATGTCGACGGAACAATTTTACATAGATGCTTCCATTTTGAATACCACCATTCTATCATGTATGGGCTGTTATTCGGTAATGCCGGAAGGTTATATATCGTGTCTCAAATAGCATGCTAGCTCTATCCCAGTGCTCCGCCGAACCCTAATATAATCGAAGACACTTTCATGGCATGCCTAATGTAAACATTTTTACATACATGGGCCCAGTTATGGTCCAGGCATCCTAGCCAACGCTGAGCTGCCGAGTGTCAGCCAGGCGTCGCATTTCTATGCCTGGGCCAAGCATTTTTGTCGAGCGTCGGCCAAGCAAGTTCGGTACTCAGCCAGCGCTGGGTCGATGGTCAATTGCGACATGGGCCCAATCGCGGTCCAGGCATCGTAGCCAACACTTGGCTGCCGAGTGTCAGCCAGGCTTGGGCCAAGCATTTTTGCCGAGTGTCGGCCAAGCAAGTTCGGTACTCAGCCAGCGCTGGGTCGATTGTCAATTTCGACATGGGCCCAGCCGCGGTCCAGGCATCGTAGCCGACACTTGGCTGCCGAGTGTCAGCCAGGCGTCACATTTCCAGGCCTGGGCCAAGCATTTTTGCCGAGCGTCGGCCAAGCAAGTTCGGTACTCAGCCAGCGCTGGGCAGATGGTCAATTTCTACTTGGGTGGAGCCAGTCTCGGGACGAATATACCTGGAACACCTTGGGGACGCACAGTGGGGCAGAATCCCAAAAAGCTGGCCAAAATTCGGAAAGTGTCCAAAATGATCTCCAATTCTCTTCTCGGGGGTTTTCGGGGTCGCTGAATACGAATCTGTTATCAGAATTACGATTTTCAAAATGGCGGACCCAAAATGGCGGACATAATTCAACCAATTAGTCAAATAATTCAGTAAAAAATACCCAATCATATTTCTTAAGGGTTTTTGGGATCGCTGATTACGAATTTGTTATAGGAATGTTAATTTTCAAAATAGCAGACGCGATATATAGACGATTCCACAAAAATTTTCAATTTTTAAATATTTTTTAATAGAAAATGTTTCATAATATTTTTAGGTTTAAATGAGTAGAAAATCTCTTGAGTCATGTTTTTATTTTTGAACAATTTCTTGAGTACAAAATTTGCAATAAATCAAATATATGTTATTTACTTCTAGTAACAAAAATCTTGTATGTCATCTTCAATGTTGGAATCATTCGATTCGGATTCTGATGTTGACCCACTTGTATCCAAATCGGAATCGTTCCTTATCTCTTGTCTGGTGACTTCAGGTTGTTTTAACATTTCTATAGCTTCTTTATGTAAAGATTTCGCCGGTCTCTGGGGCAATTTCCTGATGCTTGAGAGAAATGGATCTGATGATACTAAGAGCCTATAGAAAATGTCTCTCATATTCGATTCTCGAGAGCATTTTCTTGAATGATGTAACCTGTAGTTCTTTATATCCTTATTGCGTGACTCTTGGGCCTCTTCAGAAAGTTGTCCGATCGGTAAAAGGGCATATTTTACAATTTCTGCTCCGTGCATCAACACTTTGTGCACAGATGTTGGCATGTAATACCATGGATATAAAGCAACGAATAAACGGGCAGTATTTACACAATAGTCTTTGAATTTTTCTTCGTCTTTATCATACCCGCTCGAAATTGCCTGCAAAATAACATGAAATCGGTGAATTAAATTTTCATCGACTCCTGTTATTTCAGCAGATATATTAGCATTTTCGAAAAAGCGGCGGGCGGTATTTCCATCGTTTGAGCTGCCATATCCTGGCTTTGGTCGATCAACGATAAGCCCCAGTGTTGTCTTAAATTGAGTCTGTATGTCTTCCTTGCGTACTTTCACAATCTTTTTCGCTTCCTCTTCACGAGCTTGCCACTTTTGAGTTGTGAGCTTATACGACAAATGCAAACAGCACTCGAAAAAACGATTCCACGCATGTAATGTAGATATGCCAAATCTTAAATTATCTGTAGTAATGTCCATTTTTATAATTTTGTCGATGTTATTAAAATCTTTAGAGGTGGCTTTGCACAGGAAGCAACGTTGTGCAGAAGTGGTACCGGTTACAGCGTTACAGACTTTGCCGTCTATCATCGTAAACGACATACAATAGGTTACTGAAATTGATTTTTCATTTTGTTCAGTAGTGTATGGTGCAAGACCCGCAATCTGCTGTTCAATGTCGGTAACTTCTTTCAATGTTGATTGTACATCTTCATGTACAAACTGCAATCATATTGGTCTGCAGAATCGAGGAGATGAAGGTCTAGGATTTTTCCACACAATAGTTACTTCATCCGTCTCGTGATTGTTGTAGATTAATTGCAAAGGTACCAGAGAAGTATAAAAAATGCTTTCATCAGATTTTCCAGCCTCATCAAATTTTTGCTTATAAACACTTTGACCGCTGCTTCCATCACATCCCCATTTACAGTGAAGTACTAATTTTTGCAGAATTTCAGAATTTAGAGTATCGATGACATCAGCCTGAAGTTGTATAATTATGTATGTGGTATGATCAAGTAAAGCCTGTAGTTTAATTTGTGCGCACGACTCAGTAATATTCATGAACACAACTGATGGATAACAACGATTTTTTGCTTTTTCTACTTCATGGTATGATGGGTATAATTTGCATTTACGTGCTCTAGCTGCATTTCTTGATAGCTGATAAGAGCGCTTTGATTCTCCTTTCTCGATCATCAAAGAAAGTGCTTCGTCTGGGGTTAAAGGTGTCTCATTTTTTGACCGAACAGCAGCTATATATTTTGAGGCTCTTGTTGGGCTGGTTAATGTGACATTTTTAAGAACTTGAGCAGCATCCACTTGACCAGAAGTCCTTAAACTCATTTGAGCAGCATACGTCAATTCTTCTGTAGATAAAGTAGAACGTATTTCTTCAGACTTTCGCCTCTTAGATCTATCGCTGGATGAAGCAAAGGATTTCGAAGGTCGTCCAGATGTTCCTTTTTCATCATTCTTCACAATCTTCTCAGATGTTGATGTTGTGCATTCAGTATCGGATAATGTTGAAAAACATACGGTGCCATTCAACCATTCTTCATTATTTTTTAGAAACTTTTCTTGGCCTCTATTTGCTGCTTTCCATCTGGATCGAAAATTTGCAAATAACAGTCCTAATGACTTTTCATCCTCGTATACTTGTATCACATGTTCTGTTTTCTTGAAAATTGCATCTTTCAAAACTCCAATAACGAATTTCTGTTCGTTTCTTAAACTGTCTTTCACCATGAAAAAAACATCTCTTCTTGATCATTCCATATTTGAAGATTGGGAAGACTCTGTAAAATACCAATATAAACATGTACAAAATTGAATGACATTATTTTGAAATCATTTTATACTTAACAAAACTATATACGGTGTTCTGACTCGAAAAGTACAAAAATAATTTATTACTACTAAAAATGATTTTATATTTATAAAGAAAACGAATATTTATGATATAAATGATTAACAAATATATTTACATACATTCTGCACGAAAAAAAAACCGAAATTACATGAAATCTGTCTTTACGAGAATCACCTCTGTGTCAGTATACAACAGGTATAATAAAGCCTGAACAGCAGGCGGGCTCCTTTCTTTCATACATGGCTGCTCTAGGAGCCCCTCGTCAGTCCTTGCCGAATCGCCGTCTACAATACGTATACACTATGTACGTATACACTAATACACCTTTACTGCCGAAAACCGTTACGCCGTACAAACATGGGGGAAACACAGTTCTAGCTACTGAGAGTTCTTGCAGGAATATTTTATAAAATGTTGAGATTTTCGTAAAGCGTACATTTAGAATAATAAATTACTGTATTAAAATTTAAATGATCTATGAATATTAATCAATAAATGAACATACTACAAATGGAATTGATAAATAAATATTAATCTATGTTAATAGATAGAAAATATACCAACGCGCTGTAACGTAATAATCAATGGATTAAATTCACACGTCCGTTAATGTCGCGCCACGTATTTCTCCCTAAAAATTAGTCTAACTATTCGTTGAGCACTCCTGAGCAGCCAGTTTTTTAGTATATTATATTTAGTACTGTACACTATCAGTTTCTTGTTGAAACAAGGTCGAGACTCGCGAAGACATTTTTAAAACTACTTTAGAAAATCGATTTTCGAAAAAAAATGTATAATTTTTTATGTTTACTTGTTGCAAAATTTAGATATTTTAAACATAAAATAAGCAATAACTGTGCATAATTATATTTTCTGCATACCTTCAGAAAGTTTTTCCATTTGGCAGAATCAAAATTGAGACAGTTTCGTCCGTTTCACAGCACTTCGAAACAGGCAAGAATTTTTCGACGCGTACGCTTGTTTAATGCGTACCGAATGGCGGCTGAATGTCGACTGATGTCGAGGCGACCCTAGAGCAGGTATAAACCTGCCCGGTCCGGAATTTCGTCCTAGGACTATCAGTAAACAAGATCTGAACATATATAGACGAATATATACAACTCAAAAATTTGACTTTTGGCCAGCTTTTTGGGATTCTGCCCCACTGTGGGACGTGGTAATGTTCCACAAAACTTGGACCGTCGTCAACTACGTCGAGATCCGAGATCAATTTGCAATGGGACAAACTATTCAGCATCGCCGATAAGCTATCGACCGTATGTAATGCTACGCAAGGCACAACGAGATGCTTAGAGTCAATAACAATAGAGATTGTACGAAATAGACTGCTCCGAATCGAAGACCGTAGAGTCCGGCTCATGAGCATAATTAATTATACTCCACATTTTAAGAGAGGAGTGTTTAATTTCATTGGCGACATTAGCAACATTTTGTTCGGCACCCTTGGAAACTCAGACGATGAGTATTATAATACTGAAATTGATAGAATTCGCGAAGACAATACAAAATTAAGCCCCCTGATTCATAATCAAACCACGATTGTCAAAGCCGTAATCTCAACCCTTTCTGGCCCAATAGAAAGTTTGCGCAAAGAAACCGATCACTTACGTAATGCAATGTACAGCATAGGTTACCAAACAGCGAATAATACTCGCAATATCATCATCAGCACCCAAGTAGCACTTCTGGAAACCATCATCGATGAATATAGCGAAAAAATTAACAATGTAGTCAATACCGTGAATGGCGGAAAGCAAGGAATTGTACATCCACAAATTCTCAGCCCAACAGATCTAACTGTAGCTCTCCGCACCATTCGAGAAAAGACGATTTCTAGTGATACACCCCCTGTACCGCTAGCAGAATCTGCTTTCGCTGCTATAATAGAAATTAGCAAAATAAGCGTCATGGTTGTTAGCAACCGCTTTGTCTACGTCATCTAAGTTCCAGTGGTCGAAAATAATGTTTTACATGCGTATCGACTGATACCCATCTGATGCGCATCATCTGATACTCCAACAGAAGTCATCCGGAAATTCGTTTTACTATTTGAATCCACCCAACACGATAGTCATCATCAATAATATGAAAACCTTGTTGACACCTAGTAATGAAAACGATCTCGCTCGCTGTAAAACGCTGGGTCCTGCCAAAGGCAAGGGGAACCCACACTCGCCGTCGGCCTATCGCCCGCTGAGCTTACTCGACACGACAAGAAAACTGTACGAATAACTGATAAGACCTAGACTCACGGACGCAATCGCAGCCGCTGGAGGACTATCCGACAGACAATACGGCGTCAGGAAGGGACGAATGACAATTGGAGCAATCCAAGATGTCGTGGCGACCTTCCAACGGACTCAACAGTACTGCCATGGGGCTCGCCCGATGGTGCTACTGGCGACACTGAACGTACAGAACGCTTTCCACTCGGCGAGGTGGGCGGACATCCTTGAAGCGCTGAGAGGCGTTTTCGGGGTCCCACCGTACCTTCTCCGAGTGCTGAGCGATTACTTACGACCAGGCGTATTACGTACGAAACGACGGACGGACGAGAAACGCGGACGATCCCCGCGGGGTCGCCCAGGGATCAATTCACCTACCGGATTTTTGGAATGGAGTATACGGCAGTTTGCTGCGGCTGAAGATGCCGCCGGAGACTCTCTTAATTGCTTACGCCGACGACGTAGCGGTTGTGATTGTCGAACGCGACCCGTCTCTGGCCCAGCTACAATTTAACCAAGTGATGAGGCGGGTGGACGGATGGATGACAGAACACGGACTCCGACTGGCCACAGCCAAGACAGAACTTATGCTACTGACGAGAAAGAGAACACCGATGATAATACCGACGAATGTCGGGACAGAGATGATGGAGACCAGAAACGAAATCAAGTATCCGGGGGTCACGCTGGATACGAAGATGACTTTCTGGCTCCACATAAGACGGACAGCCGAGAGGGCGGCGGAGAGAGTAAAATCTCTCAGCCGCCTGATGGCAAACACCATAGGACCAAGACCGAGTAAACGTCGGCTACTTATCTCGACGACCCACTCGATCCTCCTATACGGCTCCGAGATATGGGGGGATGCATTCCACGTAGCTGAATACAGACATGTAATGCCAATTTGATTTTACGTGCTGTACCTAGCTTGTAGCCCTAACAACACGGGCCCCGCGACCTCGGGGTCGGAGAACGCCGACCACCGCGGCAAGTATGTGCACGCACACGCTACGCCTTCCAGTTCGCATTAGGAGGCAGATCCTAATGCAACTACTGGTCAAGACGAGTGACTTTCCAACACTCTAACAACTCTGCAGGTTGCTACCCGAGCTAATAAAAACGTAGCTCACCCGTCGGGTGTACGGCCGCATGCACCCTGACCAGCATGCGGCCCAACCACTGTCACGACGGAACCAACCACAATCGGCTAGTGACCGCCTCGTAGGACGGCGGGCAGACTAGCCCCCATGGTACCAATCAGGATCATTGGTCGGATCCTCGTGCGTACGATTACTCGCACCACTTCCAATTGACGTGTCCGTGCCCACGTCGACATTGGTCTATCAGCGCTTCGGCTGGGCGGTGTCGCTACTCACCGGGGTACGCGGGCCTGCACGGGCCTTCACGGATGCACCCACCTGCCCTGCTAAATACAGACACGCAATGACGACGGTACAGAAACATGGTGCGCTCAGGGTCGCGTGCGACTATAGGACTGTCTCGGCAACGGCAGTTCTCGTCGTAGCGGGCGTGATCCCGGTGGATCTCCTAGCTTTTGAGCGAAGGAGAATCTACCTTCAGAGTGCACAGAAGGGACGGACAGATGCCGCATAAAGGGAACGGGACACGACGATACGACAATGGCACACGAAATGGACAAACGAGACGTCTGGAACGTGGACAAAACACCTGATACCGGAACTGAAACGGTGGGTCGGAAGGAGCTACGGGGAGGTAAATTTTTATCTCACGCAGTTTCTGACGGGACACAGATACTTTCGACGTTACCTACATGTTGTATCGGTTATGAAGACGTAGAGAGGAAGGGGCAGGAGTAAATTAAGGAGACACACGATGTGATAGCTTGTGTTCCTTTATTCAGACTGATTCTCGCTCCGTTGATCGATGCCTCGAGGGCCACACACAATCGTGCCCGATGCCGAAATTTACCTTCCTCTTCCCCCCGTAGTTTTTTATTTGTTTTTCTTGCTCGCGTTCGATTTTTTCTTCTAACGGGCTTGATCTTAATAGTGAGAAGCGATTCCTTACTTCTCGGCCTAACAGCAGTTTCGCTGGTGATACTCCCGTGGTTTTATGTGGCGTTGTGCGGTAATCCATCAGGAATAGGTTTACGGCGTAGTCAAGTTTATGTCCGCTCTCCACGATACTTTTAATATGTGATTTGAACGTGTCCATGAAACGTTCTGCCGCCCCAATGGTAGCCGGAAAATGCGGCGGGGTAAAACTCTGTCTTAC
The DNA here is from genome assembly GCA_944452715.1 of Ophion slaviceki. Taxonomy (NCBI): domain Eukaryota; kingdom Metazoa; phylum Arthropoda; class Insecta; order Hymenoptera; family Ichneumonidae; genus Ophion; species Ophion slaviceki. Next base: position 7,047,676 of record OX101784.1, on the reverse strand, counting down.
TCCGATTGTTTTACAGACATTTTTAAACTTCTCGCTCCTAAACCCTGTGCCATTGTCGCCATATGAATAGGGTATCAGAAACTCTGATGAGATGTTATTTACGATGTACGCTTCGGGCCATTTTGAGTACGCGTCGACGATGACTAAGACCATTTTACCGTACAGGGGGCCTAAAAAATCCGCGTGGATACGATACCATGCCGCCGGTGGCCATTTCCATGGTGATAAACCTACTTTCGGCGGATTTTTTTTGTTTTGCAAATAGGCAGACAGGCTTTTGTCATTTTTTCAATTTCTTTGTCTAAACTCTGCCACCACACACACGATCTTGCGAGTTGTTTCATGCGTTCTACTCCGAAGTGGCTCGCGTGTGGTTCGGTGAGGACTGTTTTTGTTAGAGCTTCCGGAACTATTAACCTGTGTCCCCATAGAATGCACCCACGGTCATCCGACATTTCGTTTCTGCGATTGAAGAAGGATTTTACTTCGACTTTGATTTGGTTTTCGGCTGGCCAACCGTCTACCGTGTACCGTAAAACCGACGATAATACGATATCTTTTGTCGTTTCTTCGCGCACTCGCTTCCAGTCGAGTGAGGCGAAGTTTGATTCTTTTATTCAATTCAAAAAACTGTTTTCCGAACCGCTACAAATTGCGTGGCTTTTCTCTACATCCGTATCATCTTTTATTGGCGCTCTCGACAAAAAAAATCAGCACTGTTTTTTTTCCTGGGACGTGTTTGAGCTTGACAGTAAACGCTTTTAGAAACATTGCCCAGTGTTGGAGCCGTTTGGCCGCCATTCTTGGTACCGCTGTTTTGGCCCTAATATTCTTACTATCGCTTGGCTATCGGTTCGTAGTTCGAAAAACCTACCAAATACGTATTCGTAAAATTTGGTTACCCCAAACACTATCCCTAACCCTTCTCTGTCTAACTGGTGGTAGTTTTGTTCTCTGTCGCTCAGTTTTTTACTACTATATGCTATTGGGCTAAAAAACTACGGGGGGAAGAGGAAGGTTAATTTCGGCATCGGGCAAAAATACTTAGTACGCGACTATCGAGCGGGAAAACACAAATGGGTACCGGCCATAATCCAAAGCTGGCTCATCAATCCCTACCCGCTACCGCCGTTCCTTTGTTTACGACGTACATTCGCAAGTTATCGCGAGTAGTGTTTCCCAAAGACGCTTTAATATTTATTATTTTTCCCACCGGTGTAAGTTTTGATGAGTCAAAGTTCTTCAACGTCTCGTTTGTTTTCTCTAATTTGATCTCTGGGAAAAAAACTTTGTATAGCCCAACCGGTATAGCCGTAACTCCGGCTCCGGTGTCCATTAATAACCGTATTTCTCGCTCTTCGCTACGGAAACACAGGTGACATGGTTTAATTGTTTTTGTTTCAGATTCTTGAAGAGCTACTACATTAAGGTTAAATTCATCGGTCTCCGAATATTCCGAAAAAAATTCGTTATCGCTTAATGTTAGATTCACGAGGCCGCTCTCCGCATTTTCTTCATTTGCTTCTACCGCTCGTATAGATCTCGAAAAGCTCGGTTTATTGGTACACATTTTCGGTATATGACCTTGTTTTCCGCATTTGAAGCAATATTTTTCACGCAAGAAACAGTCTTTAATTACATGGTTCTTCTTACCACAACAGAAGCACCCGGCGTTTGGTCGGTTACCTGTGGTCGTTCTCCCTTGGCTCGACAATGAGTTTCGTATTGCTCCGCGGCTTATGAACCGGTTTTGTCGTTAAAGCGTCTTCTTGTCCCAATTTCTCGTGGCTGCGACAATGTAAACATCGAGTTCGGCTCGGTTTCCTTGTTCTCCGACGTCCCCCCTGCTCGCTTCGCTGTGTGTTTGTCCGCAATTTCTGCTTGCGTAGCTGTTTTGATGAGTCCTTCTAGGGTGCCTTCTGCCGATGTTAACAATTCAAAGCATGTCACTTTCGATTGCACTCCTTCGGCTAACTGTTCTTTGATACGGTCATCACTGTCAGAGAACTCACACTTTTTTGCCAATGCACATAACGCGGTCACGTAATCTCGAATAGATTCTTTTGGTTCCTGTTTTCGTTGCTTGAACTCGAACCGCGCACTGTATTTGCTTTTTAGGTGTAAATGCCCTTTTAATTTTCCCACTAGATCCTCGTAGTTGAATTTTTCGGCTGTCGGTGGGTCCGGCGCGCACAACGTGCAGAGAGTTTCAAAAGCTGGTGTGCTTAATTTTGTAATCAATAATGGCACCCGTTTTGCTTCCGATATATCGTTCAATACTATAAAACACTGTAATTGTTGCTCGTAGGCTATTCAATTGTCCCCTTTTTTGAACGGTGTCAGATCCCCAATAGTCGCCATCCTTGGCGCGTTTGGTACTGGTGGTGTCTCCGCCCTTTGCTTATCGGTTTCCTTAGCGTTGCTCTTGCTCTGAAATCTTTTCATCACGTATTTTGATATTGCGCGACGTAACTCGTCTATTGAAAAGTCTTCGTTTCCGTCGAGCTCGTATTTGTTCACGATCTCCACTAACTTTTCCTTTGATTGTGTATAGATCCACGATTTATGGCCTTCATCTATCAGTTCGTCTATCCCCTTCCAGTCTGTCATTCTCGCCTTTTTATCGATGTATATTTCTCTCTTCGTTTGTTTAATTTCTTCACGAGCCACGCACGGGTAAGAAAATCCTGGTCGCCAGTTTGTTGTATCGGTTATGAAGACGTAGAGAGAAAGGGGCAGGAGTAAATTAAGGAGACACACGATGTGATAGCTTGTGTTCCTTTAGTCAGACTGATTCTCGCTCCGTTGATCGATGCCTCGAGGGCCACACACGATCGTGGCAACCTCGCACCTCTCTCCACCTCCGTATCTCTATCCTAATACCGACTTCTACACTACACAACATGGGAAGGGTACGGACTGCAGACTGCAAATACTGCGGACACGACCAACACGACGCGGAACACACATTTTTTACATGTGACCGATGGACCGAGACGAGACGCCGACTAGAGGCGACAGTTGGAGAAATCACGCCAGACAACATCGTTGGCGTGATGACCCAGGACAGCGAACGGTGGGCCCTCGTGTCCATCTTCGTAGAGGCTGTCCTTAGGAGAAAGAATGCAGACGGATGCTTGGGTGCCTGAGCGAATGAGAAGGGCCGGCACTCAGTAGCCAAGACTACGACGAGACGACACGATCAGACAAGAGGACATGGACAGGATGTCCGGCCGGAAGTAATGCTAACGCAGTCCACGGCCGGTCATTGGACAGAAGTGGTTCCCCCGTCCTGACCAAGAAATTTAGATTTTTTGGTCAGGCGAGGGGGGTTTTTAGCCGGTATGCATCTCGTGAAAACCCTGGCCGAAAGGCATGATCCCCTCCGACCCTATGATGCGGGATGAGAGTTCGGCACACCGGTGACGACGCTGCTCCGGATTTTAAGAGGCAACTCCTAACCCCTGGCGCAGTGGAGACGCCCATGGTCTTTAAAAGATTTTTCCCCCTTTTTACCACGATAAAAAAAAACAAACGCTGGGTCCGAAATTACTTTGTAAAAGACAGAATCCCGATTACGTCATCAACAATCCCAAGAGCTGCGAAGCCGTAATACTTCAAAGACCAACTGATGTTTCCGATTCACAGTGTCAGATATTATTAATTAACTTAGCGAAGTCCTTGTGGATTCAATAAAAAAATGGGAATTCTTGGATTCTCCCCCTACCCACTCCCGAAATACTTCACATCGTCTGCGAACACCATAAAATCCGACACACCACCCTATACGGAACCAACAGAAAAACACTTTCAGGGACCTGCCTTGGACAGACTGACAATATTGTCATTAGACCCAGACTCGAAGAAAAAATTATACAGACAACGGATGTAATCGTAAACAAGACGATCAAGACTCCCAAACTCGATGACATCTTGAATAATTACTCTGTATCCCTGGACGACTTACAACTGACTCCTTTAGGAAAGCCCACGCATATTGACGCAACGCAACTGAAATTCCTCGGACAAACATTAGACGAAGTATCAGAGAAAGCTGAAAATATCGGATGCCGTCGACGAAACAAATCATTATCCGAAACAGCTTACGATAGGCTTAACCTTGGGTATACGTGCATCTGTATTGTAGCATTAAGAGGGAATGATACCCAAGCAAACGTTCGACGCAGCCCCGGCTCGAGTCGGTAGGGCAGCGTTCGTACGAGCTACTGCTCCCTACCGCTAGATACCACAGCGCGCGTTCATCCCGAACGCGTGTTCGTTCCGAACGCACGCTGCGACGGGGTCTCGAGCTTCCGTGCGTCGAGGCATAACAATGTATGCTTCGACGCAACGTGTGTGTGCGCGTGTGTCTGTGTGCCTTCGTTACGTCGGGCGCACGCGGTTGAAGATTATTTTCTTCCCGCATGCTGTCCTTTCGCAGCGAGTACACACTTCGTGTGGGTATATATACGTATATACTCACACGCTGACCCACGGTCGGTGTGGACAAACACTTTGTTTTCTTCGTCAACGCCGACTTCGCTCGAAATTCGAGATCGTCGAGAATCTCAATTTCGCAGCAAGAGTTCTGCTGGCAGCTCACGCTTTCTGCAGCGAGATAATTGTTAAAAATTCATTATTTTTAACAATTAACACATTAACAAATGTGCGGTACTTTATGTACCTTTCAGCAAATATGATTGCTGCTTACGCACTGCAAAAAACAACGGCGCAATAATTTCACAAAAATAATTATTCAAACAATTACTTTTGCATTTATTCTCTATCACGGGTATGATCGGTAGATACGGTACTTTCTATACCTCTCAGCAAATATGATTGCAGCTTACGCGCTGCAAAAAACGCCGATAAAAATTACGCAGAAATATTTATTTAAACAATTATTTGTGCATTCATTCTCGATCACGGGTATCTCGATCACGGGTAGTACCTCTCAGCAAATATAGATTGCTGCTTACGCGCTGCAAAAAACAAAGGTGCAAAAATTTCACAAAAATGATTATTTAAACAATTATTTTTGCATTCATTCTCGATCACGGGTATGATCGGTAGATACGGTACTTTCTGTACCTCTCAGCAAATATAGATTGCTGCAAAAAACAACGGTGCAAAAATTACGCAAAAATAATTACTTGAACAATAATTTTTGAATTCATTCTCGATCACGGGTATGATCGGTAGATACGGTACTTTCTGTACCTCTCAGCAAATACAGATTGCCGCTTACGCGCTGCAAAAACCAACGGTGCAAACATATCGCAAGAATAAGTATTTAAATAATTATTTTTTCATTTATTCTCGATCATGGGTATGATCGGTAGATACGGTACTTTCTGTACCTCTCAGCAAATATCCACTAGGCAAAAGAATTAAAGGATATTGAAACGTCCGCCGAATAGCTGTAACTCCTCGAAAAATGGTCGTACAGCAAAATAAAAAGAAGCAAATTGAAGGTGTGAATCTCTAGTTTTGAGATCTTGAGCTCAAACATTTTTTGCGTCAGCCAATTTATAGCAGCCATCAAAAAACCGAAGTAAAAAAAATTTCAAAATGTTTGCTCATCTTTCACAGTCTGCACGGACTGTAATAAATTTTTTGAATGATCGGATTGAAAGGATCGTCTAGCTGGATTCTTCCTCTTTAATTGGAGCGGTGGGAGAGCTCTGTACGATGTTTTCTCGCTGAGTTATTGATGTTCAAAGCAAAAATGACACTTTTGACTTTGATGACTGATTACTCGGAGACTAATGGTCGCACAGAAAAAAACCAGAGGAATTTTTTTATGCAGGAAAATGGATTTAAAAAAACGTGAAAAATGGCATATTTACGAATATTCTTTTAACTAAGGATTATTTTGCCGATATCAAATAGATAAAAAAAATTTTCGGTTTTCTTTATGAACTCAAAGTATCCTAAAAAAGCCCTCAAAAGTTTAAACCCCTGCGATTTTTTTTCATTATGTTCCGAATGAGCGAAATTGTAGTTTTTGCCAAAAATCGATTAAAGGCTAAATCTACCACCTTTTATTCGTCTTTTGAGAATCACAATTTTTTTTGGCACTGATCCGAATTTCCGCTGCTAAAAAATGTTAATTGTTGAACAACGGGAACAAATCTTTGTTTAATGAAAAAAAAAATTAATTAAAAAAAGTTTTTTTTTACCAAAAAAAATTAATTAAAAAAAGTTTTTTTTTACCAAAAAAAATAATTAAAAAAAGTTTTTTTTACAAAAAAAAATAATTAAAAAAAGGTTTTTTTACCAAAAAAAAATTAATTAAAAAAAATCGAAAAAAAATTGTTAGATTTTATTTACAGCGCTGAAAGTTTTTCATGACACGACGAGCGATTGGAGTTGTTGGAATTCACAGTTCGTTGAATGTGTGCGTGTGTAACACACACACAAAGAAGCGTAAATCCTACTGAGCAACCTCTACGTGGTAGGCTTTAGGTTACGCTAATGCCGGTGGTGAACAAAATGTTTATAAAAAAAATCTTGATCTAATGATCGTGGGACGTGTGCGTAGGGTGTCGTATCGTATCGTAGGGATGTAAATTGTACACACGGATACATTCAAAGAACTGTGAATTCCAACAACTCCAATCGCTCGTCGTATCATGAAAAACGTTCAGGGCTATAAAAAAATCTAACAATTTTTTAAATCGTTTTTTATTAATTTTTTTTGTCAACATTTTTTTTAATTAATTTTTTTTTCATTAAACAAAAATTTGTTCCCGTTGTTCAACAATCAACATTTTGTAACACCGGAAATTCGGATCAGTGCCAAAAAAAATTGTGATTCTCAAACGACGAATAAAAGGTAGTAGATTTGGCCTTTAATCGATTTTTGGCAAAAACCACAATTTCGATCATTCGGAACACAATGAAATAAAAATCGCAGGTGTTTAACCTTTTGAGGGCTTTTTTAGGATACTCTGAGGGCATAAAAAAACCGAATTTTATTTTAATCTATTCGATATTGGCAAAATAATCCTTAGTTAAAAGAATATTCGTAAAAATGGCATTTTTCACGGTCTTTTGAATCCATTTTCCCGCATAAAAAAAAATCTTGATAAAAAAATGATAAAAGCATCTTATAGAGAATACTTCAAAGTTTCCAAAACCCTCTGGTTTTTTTCTGTGCGACCATTAGTCTCCGAGTAATCAGTCATCAAAGTCAAAAGTGTCATTGTTGCTTTGAACATCGATAACTCAGCGAGAAAAAATCGTACAGAGCTCTCCCACCGCTCAAATTGAAGAGGAAGAATCCAGCTAGACGATCCTTTCAATCCGATCATTCGAAAAAATTTATTGAAGTCCGTGCATACGGTGAAAGATGAGCAAAAATTTTGAAAATTTTTTTCACTTCGGTTTTCTGATGGCTACTAAAATTGGCTGATGCGAAAAAATGTTGAGCTCAAGATTTCATAACTAGAGATTCACACCTTCAATTTGCTTTTTTTATTTTGCTGTACGACCATTTTCAAGGACTTACAGCTATTCGAAAATGACCCTAAAATTGGTAGACTTTTTCAATATCCTTTAATTCTTTTGCCTAGTGTAGATTGCTGCTTACGCACTGCGAAAAACAACGGTGCAAAAATTCCGCAAAAATAATTATTTAAACAATAATTTTGTAATTTATTCTCGATCACGAGTTGGATCGGTAGATACGGTACATTCTATACCTCTCAGCAATTATGATTGCAGCTTACGCGCAGTAAAAAACAAAGATAAAAATTACGCAAAAATAATTGGTAAAATAATTATTTTTGCATTTATTCTCGATCACGGGTATGATCGGTATATACGGTACTCTTTGTACCTCTCCGTTAATATAAATTGCTGCTTTTGCGCTGCAAAAAACAACGGTGCAAAAATGTTGCAAAAATAATTATTTAAGCAATTATTTTTGCATTTATTCTCGATCACGGGTATGAGCGGTAGATAAGGTACTTTCTATACCTCTTAGCAAATATAATTGCTGCTTACGCGCTGCAAAAATTACGCAAAAATAATTGTTAAAAGAATTATTTTGGCATTTATTCTCGATCACGGGTATGATCGGTAGATACGGTACTTTTTGCACCTCTCAGCAAATATAGTTTGCTGCTTACGCGCTACAAAAAATAACAGTGTAAAAATTAGACAAAAATAATTATTCAAACAATTATTTCTGCATTTATTCTCGATCACGGGTATGGTCGGTAGATACCGTACTTTCTGTACCTCTCAGCAAATATGATTGCTGCTTACGCGCTGCAAAAAACACCGGTAAAAAGTACGCAAATAGTACAGTCGTGCTGTCGTTGAAAAACCCTGTAATCGAAAAAAAATAGAAGGCTAATTTTTTGACAGGTGATTTTGTAGGTGCCGCGGGTGCTAAATCCAAATTTGCCGACAAATGGGGGTGTAGCTTTTTTTCAGGGGATGAAAGGGGATCGGGCTGGGTTAAGGCCAAACCCCTACGAGGTCGGCGCCGTGAGAAAAATATGCAGAAAAATCCAGGCTTGTCCATAGCGCCGAAGTCGTGGGATTTTATTTTGGAAGTGAAAAATAGGGTGAAATTTTGAAAAATCCGTTTTGATTCATTAACTGTTTAGAAAAAATTCGTACACTTTTTGTCCAATTGAGAACGTTGTAGCCCTTCTAAAGATGCGTCGATCAAGTATTTGATCATCACTCTCCGATAATATCTTCACCCCCAAAAAATGGTTAAAATACCAAAAAAAATTGTGTATTGAATAACTCAGAAACTATCGTTTTTTCGCGTATGGTATACAGGGCGACTTTTATAAGGTGGACAGGTGTTTTTAGAGGGTCTTGCGCGGTGATTTTGCGACTGAAAAAAAATATGATTTTTAATGGTTTGTCACGCTTTTTTTGAAAAAAAATATATCGTATTTTTGTCATGAATAGCATTTGCCAGAGAAAATAGAGTATTCTGGAAAAGAATAAAAAATCCATTTTGCGTGCAGGAGAATGAAGTTCATCAAATTCCGAATACGGGACACTCCCGAAAAACTATAGTTGTGCTCCCCGTCATGGAGAAAAAAATGATCAAACATACGATTAAAGTGTATAAATCGGAATTTAATCAGTGGAACAAACGAGCTAAGTCAGGCACGACAGTGCTATAGGAAGTGCTAGTCTGCTGACGTCACAGCTGCAACTTCCGAATGGACGGCTGTCACAGGAAGTTGGTTCAGAGTCCGATGATACGCGGTCGAGCCAAGAAACCTGAATGTGTCCCTATCTGAGAACTTGATTCAAAATAATGTCCATTTATAAAATGTTCGAGGATTCCATGCACTGCAAATACGATTTTCAATCATTTGCGATTCGCTAACAACTTTTGGAATAAATTATTCTAGCAATACATTTTAAAGTAATTTGACGTGGAATTATTAATTTTTACCAAATGTTACGAGATTTCTGTCTTTTAATGTTGCATAAATTATCTTCACATGTTGTAGTTACAGAAATTTTGAATAATTTATGAAAAGTCAAAAATAAAAATGCTCGTATAATTTGGCAAAAAATAATAATTTCACGCGAAATTACTTTAAAATGTATTGATAGAATTATTTATTGCGAAACTTATTAGCGAATCGCAAATGATGAGCAATATTGTTTGCGGACCATGAAATCCGTAAACATTTTCGAAATTGACATTATTTCCGATAAAGTTCGCATTCTATAGATCAAGTTCAATCGATTATCTTAAACCTCAATCTATGAAGGTATTTCAGGCACTATAATCCGTGAAACTGGGTCGTTTTCGTTTTTGCACTGCCAAACCAACAATTGTCGGTGGAAAAAATCTGAAAAAAATCATGGTCGATTTTAGACCGTACTTCTACAGGAATGATAAGGTTGTTTTCTTCCTTATTTTCGATTTTTTTAAAATAAATATTAAGTGAAGAAAATGATCTTGGGCGGGATGAAAACAACGCAGGTTTGCGAATCGCGGGTTAGCGTTTGCTCCGCAATGGGTCAGATTGAGTCCAGAAATCTGACGATGCTGCGACAACAACGGAAGGAACATTATTTATTTAACAAAGATAGAATCAGTGCTCGCAACGGTTCTCGGAGCACCGATCGGACATTCCTGACACTACTGCCCCGAATTCGTCTCCGATTTTATCTTATTTCCGGTCAGATCTGGTCGAGAAGTCTGACGATCCTGCGACAGCGAGGGAAGGAGCATTATTTATTTAACAAAGAAAAAATCGGTGCTCGTAACGTTTCTAGGGGCCTCAATCGGAAATTCCTGATAGTACTTCCCCGAATCCGTCTACGATTTTATTTTATTTCCGGTCAGATTGAGTCGAGAAGTCGGACGATGCCGCGAGAACGACGCTAGAAGCTATGTTTATTTAACAAAGATAAAATTTGTGCTCGGAATGGTTCTCGGAGCACCGATCGGACATTCCTGACACTACTGCCCCGAATTCGTCTCCGATTTTATCTTATTTCCGGTCAGATCTGGTCGAGAAGTCTGACGATCCTGCGACAGCGAGGGAAGGAGCATTATTTATTTAACAAAGATAAAATCGGTGCTCGCAACGTTTATAGGGGCCTCAATCGGAAATTCCTGATAGTACTTCCCCGAATCCGTCTACGATTTTATTTTATTTCCGGTCAGATTGAGTCGAGAAGTCGGACGATGCCGCGAGAACGACGCTAGGAACTATGTTTATTTAACAAAGATAAAATCGGTGCTCGGAATGGTTCCCGGGGCCTCGATCGGACATTCCCGATACTACTGCCCCGAATTCGTCTCCGATTTTATCCTACTTCCGGTCAGATTGGGTCGAGAAGTCTGACGATGCCGCGAGAACGACGCTAAGAGCTTTGTTTATTTAACAAAGATAAAATCGGTGCTCGGAATGGTTCTCGGAGCCTTGATCGGACATTCCCGACATCACTGCCCAGACTTCGTCTCCGATTTCATCCTACTTCCGGTCAGATTGGGTCGAGAAGTCTGACGATGCCGCGAGAACGACGCTAGGAGCTTTGTTTATTTAACAAAGATAAAATCGGTGCTCGCAACGTTTATAGGGCCCTCAATCGGAAATTCCTGATAGTACTTCCCCGAATCCGTCTACGATTTTATTTTATTTCCGGTCAGATTGAGTCGAGAAGTCGGACGATGCCGCGAGAACGACGCTAGGAACTATGTTTATTTAACAAAGATAAAATCGGTGCTCGGAATGGTTCCCGGGGCCTCGATCGGACATTCCCGATACTACTGCCCCGAATTCGTCTCCGATATTATCCTACTTCCGGTCAGATTGGGTCGAGAAGTCTGACGATGCCGCGAGAACGACGCTAAGAGCTTTGTTTATTTAACAAAGATAAAATCGGTGCTCGGAATGGTTCTCGGAGCCTTGATCGGACATTCCCGACATCACTGCCCAGACTTCCTCTCCGATTTCATCCTACTTCCGGTCAGATTGGGTCGAGAAGTCTGACGATGCCGCGAGAACGACGCCAGGAGCTTTGTTTATTTAACAAAGATAAAATCGGTGCTCGGAAAGGTTCCCGGGGCCTCGATCGGACATTCCAGATATTACTGCCCCGAATTCGTCTCTGATTTTATCCTACTTCCGGTCAGATTGGATCGAGAAGTCTGACGATGCCGCGAGAACGACGCTAGGAGCTTTGTTTATTTAACAAAGATAAAATCGGTGCTCGGAATGGTTCCCGGGGCCTCAATCGGACATTCCCGATATTACTGCCCCCAATTCATCTCCGATTTTTTCTTACTTCCGGTCAGATTGGGTCAAGAAGTGTGACGATGCCGCGAGAGCGACGGTAGGAGCTTTGTTTATTTAACAAAGATAAAATCGGTGCTCGGAATGGTTCCCGGGGGCTCGATCGGACATTCTCGATATTACTGCCCCGAATTCGTCTCCGATTTTATCCTACTTCCAATCAGATTGGGTGGAGAAGTCTGACGATGCCGCGAGAACGATGGTAGGAGCTTTGTTTATTTAACAAAGATAAAATCGGTGCTCAGAATGGTTCTCGGAGCCTTGATCGGACATTCCCGACATTACTGCGCCGAATTCGTCTCTGATTGTATCTTACTTCCGGTCAGATTGGGTCGAGAAGTCTGACGATGCCGCGAGAACGACGCTAGGAGCTTTGTTTATTAAACAAAGATAAAATCGGTGCTCGGAATGGTTCCCGGGGCCTCGATAGGACATTCCCGATATTTCTGCCCCCAATTCGTCTCCGATTTTATCTTACTTCCGGTCAAATTTGGTCGAGAAGTCTGACGATGCCGCGAGAACGACGGAAGGAGCTTTGTTTATTAAACAAAGATAAAATCGGTGTTCGAAATGCTTCTGGGGGCCTCGATCGGACATTCCCGATATTACTGCCCCCAATTCGTCTCCGATTTTATCCTACTTCGGGTCAGATTGGATCGAGATGTCTGACGATGCCGCGAGAACGACGCTAGGAGCGTTGTTTATTTAACAAAGATAAAATCGGTGCTCGGAATGGTTCCCGGGGCCTCAATCGGACATTCCCGATATTACTGCCACCAATTCATCTCCGATTTCATCTTACTTCCGGTGAGATTGTGTCAAGAAGTGTGACGATGCCGCGAGAACGACGGTAGGAGCTTTGTTTATTTAACAAAGATAAAATCGGTGCTCGGAATGGTTCCCGGGACCTCGATCGGACATTCTCGATATTACTGCCCCGAATTCGTCTCCGATTTTATCCTAATTCCGGTCAGATTGGGTCGAGACGTCTGACGATGCCGCGAGAACGATGCTAGGAGCTTTGTTTATTTAACAAAGATAAAATCGGTGCTCGGAATGGTTCCCCTGGCCTCGATAGGACATTCCCGATATTACTGCCCCCAATTCGTCTCCGATTTGATCTTACTTCCGGGCAAATTTGGTCGAGAAGTCTGACGATACCGCGAGAACGACGGAAGGAGCTTTGTTTATTAAACAAAGATAACATCGGTGTTCGGAATTGTTCCCGGGGCCTCGATCAGACAAGCCCGATACTACTGCCCCGAATTCGTCTCCGATTTGATCCTACTTCCGCACAGTGGGGCAGAATCCCAAAAAGCTGGCCAAAAGTCAAATTTTTCAGTTGTATATATTCGTCTATATATGTTCAGATCTTGTTTACTGATAGTCCTAGGACGAAATTCCGGACCGGGCAGGTTTATACCTGCTCTAGGGTCGCCTCGACATCAGTCGACATTCAGCCGCCGTTCGGTACGCATTAAACAAGCGTACGCGTCGAAAAATTCTTGCCTGTTTCGAAGTGCTGTGAAACGGACGAAACTGTCTCAATTTTAATTCTGCAAAATGGAAAAACTTTCTGAAGGTATGCAGAAAATATAATTATGCACAGTTATTGCTTATTTTATGTTTGAAATATCTAAATTTTGCAACAAGTAAACATAAAAAATTATACATTTTTTTCGAAAATCGATTTTCTAATGTAGTTTTAAAAATGTCTTCGCGAGTCTCGACCTTGTTTCAACAAGAAACTGATAGTGTACAGTACTAAATATAATATACGTAAAAACTGGCTGCTCAGGAGTGCTCAACGAATAGTTAGACTAATTTTTAGGGAGAAATACGTGGCGCGACATTAACGGACGTGTGAATGTAATCCATTGATTATTACGTTACAGCGCGTTGGTATATTTTCTGTCTATTAACATAGATTAATATTTATTTATCAATTCCATTTGTAGTATGTTCATTTATTGATTAATATTCATAGATCATTTAAATTTTAATACAGTAATTTATTATTCTAAATGTACGCTTTACGAAAATCTCAACATTTTATAAAATATTCCTGCAAGAACTCTCAGTAGCTAGAACTGTGTTTCCCCCATGTTTGTACGGCGTAACGGTTTTCGGCAGTAAAGATGTATTAGTGTATACGTACATAGTGTATACGTAGTGTAGACGGCGATTCGGCAAGGACTGACGAGGGGCTCCTAGAGCAGCCATGTATGAAAGAAAGGAGCCCGCCTGCTGTTCAGGCTTTATTATACCTGTTGTATACTGACACAGAGGTGATTCTCGTAAAGACAGATTTCATGTAATTTCGGTTTTTTTTCGTGCAGAATGTATGTAAATATATTTGTTAATCATTTATATCATAAATATTCGTTTTCTTTATAAATATAAAATCATTTTTAGTAGTAATAAATTATTTTTGTACATTTCGAGTCAGAACACCGTATATAGTTTTGTTAAGTATAAAATGATTTCAAAATAATGTCATTCAATTTTGTACATGTTTATATTGGTATTTTACAGAGTCTTCCCAATCTTCAAATATGGAATGATCAAGAAGAGATGTTTTTTTCATGGTGATAGACAGTTTAAAAAACGAACAGAAATTCGTTATTGGAGTTTTGAAAGATGCAATTTTCAAGAAAACAGAACATGTGATACAAGTAGACGAGGATGAAAAGTCATTAGGACTGTTATTTGCAAATTTTCGATCCAGATGGAAAGCAGCAAATAGAGGCCAAGAAAAGTTTCTAAAAAATAATGAAGAATAGTTGAATGGCACCGTATGTTTTTCAACATTATCCGATACTGAATGCACAACATCAACATCTGAGAAGATTGTGAAGAATGATGAAAAAGGAACATCTGGACGACCTTCGAAATCCTTTGCTTCATCCAGCGATAGATCTAAGAGGCGAAAGTCTGAAGAAATACGTTCTACTTTATCTACAGAAGAATTGACGTATGCTGCTCAAATGAGTTTAAGGACTTCTGGTCAAGTGGATGCTGCTCAAGTTCTTAAAGATGTCACATTAACCAGCCCAACAAGAGCCTCAAAATATATAGCTGCTGTTCGGTCAAAAAATGAGACACCTCTAACCCCAGACGAAGCACTTTCTTTGATGATCGAGAAAGGAGAATCAAAGCGCTCTTATCAGCTATCAAGAAATGCAGCTAGAGCACGTAAATGCAAATTATACCCATCATACCATGAAGTAGAAAAAACAAAAAATCGTTGTTATCCATCAGTTGTGTACATGAATATTACTGAGTCGTGCGCACAAATTAAACTACAGGCTTTACTTGATCATACCACATACAGAATTATACAACTTCAGGCTGATGTCATCGATACTCTAAATTCTGAAATTCTGCAAAAATTAGTACTTCACTGTAAATGGGGATGTGATGGAAGCAGCGGTCAAAGTGTTTATAAGCAAAAATTTGATGAGGCTGGAAAATTTGATGAAAGCATTTTTTATACTTCTCTGGTACCTTTGCAATTAATCTACAACAATCACGAGACGGATGAAGGAACTATTGTGTGGAAAAATCCTAGACCTTCATCTCCTCGATTCTGCAGACCAATACGATTGCAGTTTGTACATGAAGATGTACAATCAACATTGAAAGAAGTTACCGACATTGAACAGCAGATTGCGGGTCTTGCATCATACACTACTGAACAAAATGAAAAATCAATTTCAATAACCTATTGTATGTCGTTTACGATGATAGACGGCAAAGTCTGTAACGCTGTAACCGGTACCACTTCTGCACAACGCTGCTTCCTGTGCAAAGCCACCTCTAAAGATTTTAATAACATCGACAAAATTATAAAAATGGACATTACTACAGATAATTTAAGATTTGGCATATCTACATTACATGCGTGGATTCGTTTTTTCGAGTGCTGTTTGCATTTGTCGTATAAGCTCACAACTCAAAAGTGGCAAGCTCGTGAAGAGGAAGCGAAAAAGATTGTGAAAGTACGCAAGGAAGACATACAGACTCAATTTAAGACAACACTGGGGCTTATTGTTGATCGACCAAAGCCAGGATATGGCAGCTCAAACGATGGAAATACCGCCCGCCGCTTTTTCGAAAATGCTAATATATCTGCTGAAATAACAGGAGTCGATGAAAATTGAATTCACCGATTTCATGTTATTTTGCAGGCAATTTCGAGCGGGTATGATATAGACGAAGAAAAATTCAAAGACTATTGTGTAAATACTGCCCGTTTATTCGTTGCTTTGTGTCCATGGTATTACATGCCAACATCTGTGCACAAAGTGTTGATGCACGGAGCAGAAATTGTAAAATATGCCCTTTTACCGATCGGACAACTTTCTGAAGAGGGCCAAGAGTCACGCAATAAGGACATAAAGAACTACAGGTTACATCATTCAAGAAAATGCTCTCGAGAATCGAATATGAGAGACATTTTCTATAGGCTCTTCGTATCATCAGATCCATTTCTCTCAAGCATCAGGAAATTGCCCCAGAGACCGGCGAAATCTTTACATAAAGAAGCTATAGAAATGTTAAAACAACCTGAAGTCACCAGACAAGAGATAAGGAACGATTCCGATTTGGATACAAGTGGGTTAACATCAGAATCCGAATCGAATGATTCCAACATTGAAGATGACATACAAGATTTTTGTTACTAGAAGTAAATAACAGATATTTGATTTATTGCAAATTTTGTACTCAAGAAATTGTTCAAAAAGAAAAACATGTCTCAAGAGATTTTCTACTCATTTAAACCTAAAAATATTATGAAACATTTTCTATTAAAAAATATTTCAAAATTGAAAATTTTTGTGGAATCGTCTATATATCGCGTCTGCTATTTTGAAAATTAACATTCCTATAACAAATTCGTAATCAGCGATCCCAAAAAGACTTAAGAAATATGATTGGGTAGTTTTTACTGAATTATTTGACTAATTGGTTGAATTATGTCCGCCATTTTGGGTCCGCCATTTTGAAAATCGTAATTCTGATAACAGATTCGTATTCAGCGACCCCGAAAACCCCCGAGCAGAGAATTGGAGATCATTTTGGACAATTTCCGAATTTTGGCCAGCTTTTTGGGATTCTGCCCCATTGTGCGAAGGTAGGAGCTTTGTTTGTTTAACAAAGATAAAATCGGTGCTCAGAATGGTTCTCGGAGCCTTGATCGGATATTCCCGACATTACTGCCCCGAATTCGTCTCCGATTTTATCCTACTTCCGGTCAGATTGGATCGAGAAGTCTGACGATGCCGCGAGAACGACGCTAGGAGCTTTGTTTATTTAACAAAGATAAAATCGTTGCTCGGAATGGTTCCCGGGGCCTCAAGCGGACTTCCCGATATTACTGCCCCCAATTCATCTCCGATTTTATCTTACTTCCGGTCAGATTGGGTCAAGAAGTGTGACGATGCCGCGAGAACGACGCTAGGAGCTTTGTTTATTTAACAAAGATAAAATCGGTGCTGGGAATGGTTCCCGGGGCCTCGATAAACAAACAATGCTCCTTCCGTCGTTCTCGCGGCATCGTCAGACTTCCTTATCCATTCTGACCGGAAGTAAGATAAAGTCGGAAACGAATTGGGGGCAGTAATATCGGGAAGGTCCAATCGAGCCCCCGGGAACCATTGCGAGCACCGATTTTATCTTTGTTAAATAAACAAAGCTCCTAGCGTCGTTCTCGCGGCATCGTCAGACTTCTCGACCCAATCTGACCCGAAGTAGGATAAAATCGGAGACGAATTCGGTGCCGTAATATTGGGAATATCCGATCGAGGCCCCGGGAACCATTCCGAGCACCGATTTTATCTTGGTTAAATAAACAAAGCACCTAGCGTCGTTCTCGCGGCATCGTCAGACTTCTCGACCCAATCTTACCGAAAGTAAGATAAAATCGGAGACGAATTGGGGGCAGCAATGTCGGAAATGTCCGATCGAGGCACCGGGAATCATTCCGAGCACCGATTTTATCTTTTTTAAATAAACAAAGCTCCTAGCGTCGTTCTCGCAGCATCGTCAGATGTCTAGACCCAATCTAACCGGAAGTAGAATAAAATCGGAGACGAATTCGGTGCAGTAATATCGGGAATGTCCGATCGAGGCCCCGGGAACCATTCCGAGCACCGATTTTATCTTTGTTAAATAAACAAAGCTCCTAGCGTCGTTCTCGCGGCATCGTCAGACTTCTCGACCCAATTTGATTGGAAGTAGGATAAAATCGGAGACGAATTCGGGGCAGTAATATCGAGAATGTCCGATCGAGGCCCCGGGAACCATTCCGAGCATCGATTTGATCTTTGTCAAATAAACAAAGCTCCTAGCGTCGTTCTCGCAGCATCGTCACACTTCTTGACCCAATCTGACCGGAAGTAAGATAAAATCGGAGATGAATTGGGGGCAGTAACATCGGGAACGTCCGATTGAGGCCCCGGGAACCATTCCGAGCACCGATTTTATCTTTGTTAAATAAACAAAGCTCCTAGCATCGTTCTCGCGGCATCGTCAGACTTCTCGACCCAATCTGACCGGAATTAGGATAAAATCGGAGACGAATTCGGGGCAGTAATGTCGGGAATGTGCCATCAAGGCTCCGAGAACCATTCCGAGCACCGATTTTATCTTTGTTAAATAAACAAAGCTCCTACCGTCGTTCTCGCGGCATCGTCAGACTTCTCGACCCAATCTGACCGGAAGTAGGATAAAATCGGAGACGAATTCGGGGCAGTAATATCGGGAATGTCCGATCAAGGCTCCGAGAACCATTTTGAGCACCGATTTTATCTTTGTTAAATAAACAAAGCTCCTACCATCGTTCTCGCGGCATCGTCAGACTTCTCGACCCAATCTGATTGGAAGTAGCATAAAATCGGAGACGAATTCGGGGCAGTAATATCGAGAATGTCCGATCGAGGCCCCGGGAACCAATCCGAGCATCGATTTTATCTTTGTTAAATAAACAAAGCTCCTAGCGTCGTTCTGGCGGCATCGTCACACTTCTTGACCCAATCTGACCGGAAGTAAGATAAAATCGGAGATGAATTGGGGGCAGTAATATCGGGAATGTCCGATTGAGGCCCCGGGAACCATTCCGAGCACCGATTTTATCTTTATTAAATAAACAAAGCTCCTAGCGTCGTTCTCGCGGCATCGTCAGACTTCTCGACCCAATCTGACCGGAAGTAGGATAAAATCGGAGACGAATTCGGGGCAGTATTATCGGGAATGTCTGCTCGAGGCCCCGGGAACCATTCCGAGCACCGTCTTTATCTTTGTTAAATAAACAACGCTCCTAGCGTCGTTCTCGCGGCATCGTCAGACTTCTCGACCCACTCTGACCGGAATTAGGATAAAATCGGAGACGAATTCGGGGCAGTAATGTCGGGAATTTCCCATCAAGGCTCCGAGAACCATTCCGAGCACCGATTTTATCTTTGTTAAATAAACAAAGCTCCTACCGTCGTTCTCGCGGCATCGTCAGACTTCTCGACCCAATCTGACCGGAAGTAGGTTAAAATCGGAGACGAATTCGGGGCAGTAATGTCGGGAATGTCCGATCAAGGCTCCGAGAACCATTCTGAGCACCGATTTTATCTTTGTTAAATAAACAAAGCTCCTAGCATCGTTCTCGCGGCATCGTCAGACTTCTTGACCCAATCTGATTGGAAGTAGGATAAAATCGGAGACGAATTCGGGGCAGTAATATCGAGAATGTCCGATCGAGGCCCCGGGAACCATTCCGAGCATCGATTTTATGTTTGTCAAATAAACAAAGCTCTTAGCGTCGTTCTCGCGGCATCGTCACACTTCTTGACCCAATCTGACCGGAAGTAAGATAAAATCAGAGATGAATTGGGGGCAGTAATATCGGGAATGTCCGATTGAGGCCCCGGGAACCATTCCGAGCATCGATTTTATCTTAGTTAAATAAACAAAGCTCCTAGCGTCGTTCTCGCGGCATCGTCACACTTCTTGACCCAATCTGACCGGAAGTAAGATAAAATCGGAGATGAATTGGGGGCAGTAATATCGGGAATGCCCGATTGAGGCCCCGGGAACCATTCCGAGCACCGATTTTATCTTTATTAAATAAACAAAGCTCCTAGCGTCGTTCTCGCGGCATCGTCAGACTTCTCCACCCAATCTGACCGGAAGTAGGATAAAATCGGAGACGAATTCAGGGCAGTAATATCGGGAATGTCCGATCAAGGCTCCGAGAACCATTTTGAGCACCGATTTTATCTTTGTTAAATAAACAAAGTTCCTACCATCGTTCTCGCGGCATCGTCAGACTTCTCGACCCAATCTGATTGGAAGTAGCATAAAATCGGAGACGAATTCGGGGCAGTAATATCGAGAATGTCCGATCGAGGCCCCGGGAACCATTCCGAGCATCGATTTTATCTTAGTTAAATAAACAAAGCTCCTAGCGTCGTTCTCGCGGCATCGTCACACTTCTTGACCCAATCTGATTGGAAGTAGGATAAAATCGGAGACGAATTCGGGGCAGTAATATCGAGAATGTCCGATCGAGGCCCCGGGAACGATTCCGAGCATCGATTTTATCTTTGTCAAATAAACAAAGCTCCTAGCGTCGTTCTCGCGGCATCGTCACACTTCTTGACCCAATCTGACCGGAAGTAAGATAAAATCGGAGATGAATTGGGGGCAGTAATATCGGGAATGTCCGATTGAGGCCCCGGGAACCATTCCGAGCACCGATTTTATCTTTGTTAAATAAACAAAGCTCCTAGCATCGTTCTCGCGGCATCGTCAGACTTCTCGACCCAATCTGACCGGAATTAGGATAAAATCGGAGACGAATTCGGGGCAGTAATGTCGAGAATGTCCGATCAAGGCTCCGAGAACCATTCTGAGCACCGATTTTATCTTTGTTAAATAAACAAAGGTCCTACCGTCGTTCTCGCGGCATCGTCAGACTTCTCGACTCAATCTGACCGGAAGTCGGATAAAATCGGAGACGAATTCGGGGCAGTAATATCGAGAATGTCCGATCGAGGCCCCGGGAACCATTCCGAGCATCGATTTTATCTTTGTCAAATAAACAAAGCTCCTAGCGTCGTTCTCGCGGCATCGGCACACTTCTTGACCCAATCTGACCGGAAGTAAGATAAAATCGGAGATGAATTGGGGGCAGTAATATCGGGAATGTCCGATTGAGGCCCCGGGAACCATTCCGAGCATCGATTTTATCTTAGTTAAATAAACAAAGCTCCTAGCGTCGTTCTCGCGGCATCGTCACACTTCTTGACCCAATCTGACCGGAAGTAAGATAAAATCGGAGATGAATTGGGGGCAGTAATATCGGGAATGCCCGATTGAGGCCCCGGGAACCATTCCGAGCACCGATTTTATCTTTATTAAATAAACAAAGCTCCTAGCGTCGTTCTCGCGGCATCGTCAGACTTCTCGACCCAATCTGACCAGAATTAGGATAAAATCGGAGACGAATTCGGGGCAGTAATGTCGGGAATGTCCCATCAAGGCTCCGAGAATCATTCCGAGCACCGATT
Organism: Ophion slaviceki; assembly: GCA_944452715.1. NCBI lineage: Eukaryota > Metazoa > Arthropoda > Insecta > Hymenoptera > Ichneumonidae > Ophion > Ophion slaviceki. Next base: position 7,026,315 of record OX101784.1, on the reverse strand, counting down.
TTATCTTTGTTAAATAAACAAAGCTCCTAACGTCGTTCTCGCGGCATCGTCAGACTTCTCGACCGAATCTGACCGGAAGTAGGATAAAATCGGAGACGAATTCGGGGCAGTAATGTCGGGAATGTCCGATCAAGGCTCCGAGAACCATTCTGAGCACCGATTTTATCTTTGTTAAATAAACAAAGCTCCTAGCATCGTTCTCGCGGCATCGTCAGACTTCTCGACCCAATCTGATTGGAAGTAGGATAAACTCGGAGACGAATTCGGGGCAGTAATATCGAGAATGTCCGATCGAGGCCCCGGGAACCATTCTGAGCACCGATTTTATCTTTGTTAAATGAACAAAGCTCCTAGCATCGTTCTCGCGGCATCGTCACACTTCTCGACCCAATCTGACCGGAATTAGGATAAAATCGGAGACGAATTCGGGGCAGTAATGTCGAGAATGTCCGATCAAGGCTCCGAGAACCATTCTGAGCACCGATTTTATCTTTGTTAAATAAACAAAGCTCCTACCGTCGTTCTCGCGGCATCGTCAGACTTCTCGACTCAATCTGACCGGAAGTCGGATAAAATCGGAGACGAATTCGGGGCAGTAATATCGAGAATGTCCGATCGAGGGAACCATTCCGAGCATCGATTTTATCTTTGTTAAATAAACAAAGTTCCTAGCGTCGTTCTCGCGGCGTCGTCACACTTCTTGACCCAATCTGACCGGAAGTAAGATAAAATCGGAGATGAATTGGGGGCAGTAATATCGGGAATGTCCGATTGAGGCCCCGGGAACCATTCCGAGCACCGATTTTATATTTATTAAATAAACAAAGTTCCTAGCGTCGTCCTTGCGGCATCGTCAGACTTCTCGACCCAATCTGACCGGAATTAGGATAAAATCGGAGACGAATTCGGGGCAGTAATGTCGGGAATGTCCCATCAAGGCTCCGAGAACCATTCCGAGCACCGATTTTATCTTTGTTAAATAAACAAAGCTCCTACCGTCGTTCTCGCGGCATCGTCAGACTTCTCGACCCAATCTGACCGGAAGTAGGATAAAATCGGAGACGAATTCGGGGCAGTCATGTCGGGAATGTCCGATCAAGGCTCCGAGAACCATTCTGAGCACCGATTTTATCTTTGTTAAATAAACAAAGCTCCTAGCATCGTTCTCGCGGCATCGTCAGACTTCTCGACCCAATCTGATTGGAAGTAGGATAAAATCCGAGACGAATTCGGGGCAGTAATATCGAGAATGTCCGATCGAGGCCCCGGGAACCATTCCGAGCATCGATTTTATCTTTGTTAAATAAACAAAGCTCCTAGCGTCGTTCTCGCGGCATCGTCACACTTCTTGACCCAATCTGACCGGAAGTAAGATAAAATCGGAGATGAATTCGGTGCCGTAATATTGGGAATATCCGATCGAGGCCCCGGGAACCATTCCGAGCACCGATTTTATGTTGGTTAAATAAACAAAGCACCTAGCGTCGTTCTCGCGGCATCGTCAGACTTCTCGACCCAATCTTACCGAAAGTAAGATAAAATCGGAGAAGAATTGGGGCAGCAATGTCGGAACTGTCCGATCGAGGCCCCGGGAATCATTCCGAGCACCGATTTTATCTTTGGTAAATAAACAAAGCTCCTAGCGTCGTTCTCGCAGCATCGTCAGACGTCTAGACCCAATCTGACCGGAAGTAGAATAAAATCGGAGACGAGTTCGGTGCAGTAATATCGGGAATGTCCGATCGAGGCCCCGGGAACCATTCCGAGCACCGATTTTATCTTTGTTAAATAAAAAGAGCTCCTAGCGTCGTTCTCGCGGCATCGTCAGACTTCTCGACCCAATCTGACCGGAAGTAGGATAAAATCGGAGACGAATTCGGGGCAGTAATGTCGGGAATGTCCCATCAAGGCTCCAAGAACCAGTCCGAGCACCGATTTTATCGTTGTTGAATAAACAAAGCTCTTACCGTCGTTGTCGCGGCATCGTCAGACTTCTCGACCCAATCTGACCGGAAGTAGGATAAAATCGGAGACGAATTCGGGGCAGTATTATCGGGAATGTCTGCTCGAGGCCCCGGGAACCATTCCGAGCACCGTCTTTATCCTTGTTAAATAAACAACGCTCCCAGCGTCGTTCTCGCGGCATCGTCAGACTTCTCGACCCAATCTGACCAGAATTAGGATAAAATCGGAGACGAATTCGGGGCTGTAATGTCGGGAATGTCCCATCAAGGCTCCGAGAACCATTCCGAGCACCGATTTTATCTTTGTTAAATAAACAAAGCTCCTACCGTCGTTCTCGCGGCATCGTCAGACTTCTCGACCCAATCTGACCGGAAGTAGGATAAAATCGGAGACGAATTCGGGGCAGTAATGTCGGGAATGTCCGATCAAGGCTCCGAGAACCATTCTGAGCACCGATTTTATCTTTGTGAAATAAACAAAGCTCCTAGCATCGTTCTCGCGGCATCGTCAGACTTCTCGACCCAATCTGATTGGAAATAGGATAAAATCGGAGACGAATTCGGGGCAGTAATATCGAGAATGTCCGATCGAGGCCCCGGGAACCATTCCGAGCATCGATTTTAAATTTGTCAAATAAACAAAGCTCCTAGCGTCGTTCTCGCGGCATCGTCACACTTCTTGACCCAATCTGACCGGAAGTAAGATAAAATCGGAGACGAATTCGGGGCAGTAATGTCGGGAATGTCCCATCAAGGCTCCGAGAACCATTCCGAGCACCGATTTTATCTTTGTTAAATAAACAAAGCTCCTACCGTCGTTCTCGCGGCATCGTCAGACTTCTCGACCGAATCTGACCGGAAGTACGATAAAATCGGAGACGAATTCGGGGCAGTAATGTCGGGAATGTCCGATCAAGGCTCCGAGAACCATTCTGAGCACCGATTTTATCTTTGTTAAATAAACAACGCTCCTAGCGTCGTTCTCGCAGCATCGTCAGACTTCTCGACCCAATCTGACCCGAAGTAGGATAAAATCGGAGACGAATTCGGGGCAGTAATGTCGGGAATGTCCCATCAAGGCTCCGAGAACCATTCCGAGCACCGATTTTATCTTTGTTAAATAAACAAAGCTCCTACCGTCGTTCTCGCGGCATCGTCAGACTTCTCGACCCAATCTGACCGGAAGTAGGATAAAATCGAAGACGAATTCGGGGCAGTAATATCGGGAATGTCCGATCAAGGCTCCGAGAACCATTTTGAGCACCGATTTTATCTTTGTTAAATAAACAAAGTTCCTTCCATCGTTCTCGCGGCATCGTCAGACTTCTCGACCCAAGCTGATTGGAAGTAGCATAAAATCGGAGACGAATTCGGGGCAGTAATATCGAGAATGTCCGATCGAGGCCCCGGGAACCATTCCGAGCATGGATTTTATCTTAGTTAAATAAACAAAGCTCCTAGCGTCGTTCTCGCGGCATCGTCACACTTCTTGACCCAATCTGACCGGAAGTAAGATAAAATCGGAGATGAATTGGGGGCAGTAATATCGGGAATGCCCGATTGAGGCCCCGGGAACCATTCCGAGCACCGATTTTATCTTTAATAAATAAACAAAGCTCCTAGCGTCGTTCTCGCGGCATCGTCAGACTTCTCCACCCAATCTGACCGGAAGTAGGATAAAATCGGAGACGAATTCAGGGCAGTAATATCGGGAATGTCCGATCAAGGCTCCGAGAACCATTTTGAGCACCGATTTTATCTTTGTTAAATAAACAAAGTTCCTACCATCGTTCTCGCGGCATCGTCAGACTTCTCGACCCAATCTGATTGGAAGTAGCATAAAATCGGAGACGAATTCGGGGCAGTAATATCGAGAATGTCCGATCGAGGCCCCGGGAACCATTCCGAGCATCGATTTTATCTTAGTTAAATAAACAAAGCTCCTAGCGTCGTTCTCGCGGCATCGTCACACTTCTTGACCCAATCTGACCGGAAGTAAGATAAAATCGGAGATGAATTGGGGCAGTAATATCGGGAATGCCCGATTGAGGCCCCGGGAACCATTCCGAGCACCGATTTTATCATTATTAAATAAACAAAGCTCCTAGCGTCGTACTCGCGGCATCGTCAGACTTCTCGAACCAATCTGACCGGAATTAGGATAAAATCGGAGACAAATTCAGGGCAGTAATGTCGGGAATGTCCCATCAAGGCTCCAAGAACAAGTCCGAGCACCGATTTTATCGTTGTTGAATAAACAAAGCTCTTACCGTCGTTCTCGCGGCATCGTCAGACTTCTCGACCCAATCTGACCGGAAGTAGGATAAAATCGGAGACGAATTCGGGGCAGTATTATCGGGAATGTCTGCTCGAGGCCCCGGGAACCATTCCGAGCACCGTCTTTATCTTTGTTAAATAAACAACGCTCCTAGCGTCGTTCTCGCGGCATCGTCAGACTTCTCGACCCAATCTGACCGGAATTAGGATAAAATCGGAGACGAATTCGGGGCAGTAATGTCGGGAATGTCACATCAAGGCTCCGAGAACCATTCCGAACACCGATTTTATCTTTGTTAAATAAACAAAGCTCCTACCGTCGTTCTCGCGGCATCGTCAGACTTCTCGACCCAATCTGACCGGAAGTAGGATAAAATCGGAGACGAATTCGGGGCAGTAATGTCGGGAATGTCCGATCAAGGCTCCGAGAACCATTCTGAGCACCGATTTTATCTTTGTTAAATAAACAAAGTTCCTACCATCGTTCTCGCGGCATCGTCAGACTTCTCGACCCAATCTGATTGGAAGTAGGATAAAATCGGAGACGAATTCGGGGCAGTAATATCGAGAATGTCCGATCGAGGCCCCGGGAACCATTCCGAGCATCGATTTTATCTTTGTCAAATAAACAAAGCTCCTAGCGTCGTTCTCGCGGCATCGTCACACTTCTTGACCCAATCTGACCGGAAGTAAGATAAAATCGAAGACGAATTCGGGGCAGTAATGTCGGGAATGTCCCATCAAGGCTCCGAGAATCATTCCGAGCACCGATTTTATCTTTGTTAAATAAACAAATCTCCTACCGTCGTTCTCGCGGTATCGTCAGACTTCTCGACCGAATCTGACCGGAAGTAGGATAAAATCGGAGACGAATTCGGGGCAGTAATGTCGGGAATGTCCGATCAAGGCTCCGAGAACCATTCTGAGCACCGATTTTATCTTTGTTAAATAAACAAAGCTCCTAGCATCGTTCTCGCGGCATCGTCAGACTTCTCGACCCAATCTGATTGGAAGTAGGATAAAATCGGAGACGAATTCGGGGCAGTAATATCGAGAATGTCCGATCGAGGCCCCGGGAACCATTCCGAGCATCGATTTTATCTTTGTTAAATAAACAAAGCTCCTAGCGTCGTTCTCGCGGCATCGTCACACTTCTTGACCCAATCTGACCGGAAGTAAGATAAAATCGGAGATGAATTGGGGGCAGTAATATCGGGAATGTCCGATTGAGGCCCCAGGAACCATTCCGAGCACCGATTTTATCTTTGTTAAATAAACAAAGCTCCTAGCATCGTTCTCGCGGCATCGTCAGACATCTCGACCCACTCTGACCGGAATTAGGATAAAATCGGAGACGAATTCGGGGCAGTAATGTCGAGAATGTCCGATCAAGGCTCCGAGAACCATTCTGAGCACCGATTTTATCTTTGTTAAATAAACAAAGCTCCTAGCGTCGTTCTCGCAGCATCGTCAGACTTCTCGACCCAATCTGACCGGAAGTAGGATAAAATCGGAGACGAATTCGGGGCAGTAATGTCGGGAATGTCCCATCAAGGCTCCGAGAACCATTCCGAGCACCGATTTTATCTTTGTTAAATAAACAAAGCTCCTACCGTCGTTCTCGCGGCATCGTCAGACTTCTCGACCCAATCTGACCAGAAGTGGGATAAAATCGGAGACGAATTCGGGGCAGTCATGTCGGGAATGTCCGATCAAATCTCCGAGAACCATTCTGAGCACCGATTTTATCTTTTTTAAATAAACAAAGCTCCTAGCATCGTTCTCGCGGCATCGTCAGACTTCTCGACCCAATCTGATTGGAAGTAGGATAAAATCGGAGACGAATTCGGGGCAGTAATATCGAGAATGTCCGATCGAGGCCCCGGGAACCATTCCGAGCATCGATTTTATCTTTGTCAAATAAACAAAGCTCCTAGCGTCGTTCTCGCGGCATCGTCACACTTCTTGACCCAATCTGACCGGAAGTAAGATAAAATCGGAGACGAATTCGGGGCAGTAATGTCGGGAATGTCCCATCAAGGCTCCGAGAACCATTCCGAGCACCGACTTTATCTTTGTTAAATAAACAAAGCTCCTACCGTCGTTCTCGCGGCATCGTCCGACTTCTCGACCGAATCTGACCGGAAGTAGGATAAAATCGGAGACGAATTCGGGGCGGTAATGTCGGGAATGTCCGATCACGGCTCCGAGAACCCTTCTGAGCACCGATTTTATCTTTGTTAAATAAACAAAGCTCCTAGCATCGTTCTCGCGGCATCGTCAGACTTCTCGACACAATCTGATTGGAAGTAGGATAAAATCGGAGACGAATTCGGGGCAGTAATATCGAGAATGTCCGATCGAGGCCCCGGGAACCATTCCGAGCATCGATTTTATCTTTATTAAATAAACAAAGCTCCTAGCGTCGTTCTCGCGGCATCGTCACACTTCTTGACCCAATCTGTCCGGAAGTAAGATAAAATCGGAGATGAATTGGGGGCAGTAATATCGGGAATGTCCGATTGAGGCCCCGGGAACCATTCCGAGCATCGATTTTGTCTTTGTTAAATAAACAAAGCTCCTAGCATCGTTCTCGCGGCATCGTCAGACTTCTCGACCCACTCTGACCAGAATTAGGATAAAATCGGAGACGAATTCGGGGCAGTAATGTCGAGAATGTCCGATCAAGGCTCCGAGAACCATTCTGAGCACCGATTTTATCTTTGTTAAATAAACAACGCTCCTAGCGTCGTTCTCGCAGCATCGTCAGACTTCTCGACCCAATCTGACCCCAAGTAGGATAAAATCGGAGACGAATTCGGGGCAGTATTATCGGGAATGTCTGCTCGATGCCCCGTGAACCATTCCGAGCACCGTCTTTATCCTTGTTAAATAAACAACGCTCCCAGCGTCGTTCTCGCGGCATAGTCAGACTTCTCGACCCAATCTGACCGGAATTAGGATAAAATCGGAGACGAATTAGGGGCTGTAATGTCGGGAATGTCCCATCAAGGCTCCGAGAACCATTCCGAGCACCGATTTTATCTTTGTTAAATAAACAAAGCTCCTATCGTCGTTCTCGCGGCATCGTCAGACTTCTCGACCCAATCTGACCGGAAGTAGGATAAAATCGGAGACGAATTCGGGGCAGTAATGTCGGAAATGTCCGATCAAGGCTCCGAGAACCATTCTGAGCACCGATTTTATCTTTGTTAAATAAACAAAGCTCCTAGCATCGTTCTCGCGGCATCGTCAGACTTCTCGACCCAATCTGATTGGAAGTAGGATAAAATCGGAGACGAATTCGGGGCAGTAATATCGAGAATGTCCGATCGAGGCCCCGGGAACCATTCCGAGCATCGATTTCATCTTTGTCAAATAAACAAAGCTCCTAGCGTCGTTCTCGCGGCATCGTCACACTTCTTGACCCAATCTGACCGGAAGTAAGATAAAATCGGAGACGAATTCGGGGCAGTAATGTCGGGAATGTCCCATCAAGGCTCCGAGAACCATTCCGAGCACCGATTTTATCTTTGTTAAATAAACAAAGCTCCTACCGTCGTTCTCGCGGCATCGTCAGACTTCTCGACCCAATCTGACCGGAAGTAGGATAAAATCGAAGACGAATTCGGGGCAGTAATATCGGGAATGTCCGATCAAGGCTCCGAGAACCATTTTGAGCACCGATTTTATCTTTGTTAAATAAACAAAGTTCCTTCCATCGTTCTCGCGGCATCGTCAGACTTCTCGACCCAATCTGATTGGAAGTAGCATAAAATCGGAGACGAATTCGGGGCAGTAATATCGAGAATGTCCGATCGAGGCCCCGGGAACCATTCCGAGCATCGATTTTATCTTAGTTAAATAAACAAAGCTCCTAGCGTCGTTCTCGCGGCATCGTCACACTTCTTGACCCAATCTGACCGGAAGTAAGATAAAATCGGAGATGAATTGGGGGCAGTAATATCGGGAATGCCCGATTGAGGCCCCGGGAACCATTCCGAGCACCGATTTTATCTTTATTAAATAAACAAAGCTCCTAGCGTCGTTCTCGCGGCATCGTCAGACTTCTCGACCCAATCTGACCCGAATTAGGATAAAATCGGAGACGAATTCGGGGCAGTAATGTCGGAAATGTTCCATCAAGGCTCCGAGAACCATTCCGAGCACCGATTTTATCTTTGTTAAATAAACAAAGCTCCTACCGTCGTTCTCGCGGCATCGTCAGACTTCTCGACCGAATCTGACCGGAAGTAGGATAAAATCGGAGACGAATTCGGGGCAGTAATGTCGGGAATGTCCGATCAAGGCTCCGAGAACCATTCTGAGCACCGATTTTATCTTTGTTAAATAAACAAAGCTCCTACCGTCGTTCTCGCGGCATCGTCAGACTTCTCGACTCAATCTGACCGGAAGTAGGATAAAATCGGAGACGAATTCGGGGCAGTAGTAACGGGAATGTCTGATCGAGGCCCCGGGAACCATTCCGAACACCGATTTTATCTTTGTTTAATAAACAAAGCTCCTTCCGTCGTTCTCGCCGTATCGTCAGACTTCTCGACCAAATTTGACCGGAAGTAAGATGAAATCGGAGACGAATTGGGGGCAGTAATATCGGGAATGTCCTATCGAGGCGCCGGGAACCATTCCGAACACCGATTTTATCTTTGTTAAATAAACAAAGCTCCTAGCGTAGTTCTCGCGGCATCGTCAGACTTCTCGACCCAATCTGACCGGAAGTAGGTTACAATCGGAGACGAATTCGGGGCAGTAATATCGAGAATGTCCGATCGCAGCCCCCGGAACCATTCCGAGCACCGATTTTATCTTTGTTAAATAAACAAAGCTCCTACCTTCGTTCTCGCGGTATCGTCACACTTCTTGACTCAATCTGACCGGACGTAAGATGAAATCGGAGATGAATTGGTGGCAGTAATATCGGGAATGCCCGATTGAGGCCCCGGGAACCATTCCGAGCACCGATTTTATCTTTATTAAATAAACAAAGCTCCTAGCGTCGTTCTCGCGGCATCGTCAGACTTCTCCACCCAATCTGACCGGAAGTAGGATAAAATCGGAGACGAATGCGGGGCAGTAATATCAGGAATGTCCGATCAAGGCTCCGAGAACCATTTTGAGCACCGATTTTATCTTTGTTAAATAAACAAAGTTCCTACCATCGTTCTCGCGGCATCGTCAGACTTCTCGACCCAATCTGATTGGAAGTAGCATAAAATCGGAGACGAATTCGGGGCAGTAATATCGAGAATGTCCGATCGAGGCCCCGGGAACCATTCCGAGCATCGATTTTATCTTAGTTAAATAAACAAAGCTCCTAGCGTCGTTCTCGCGGCATCGTCACACTTCTTGACCCAATCTGACCGGAAGTAAGATAAAATCGGAGATGAATTGGGGCAGTAATATCGGGAATGCCCGATTGAGGCCCCGGGAACCATTCCGAGCACCGATTTTATCATTATTTAATAAACAAAGCTCCTAGCGTCGTACTCGCGGCATCGTCAGACTTCTCGAACCAATCTGACCGGAATTAGGATAAAATCGGAGACAAATTCAGGGCAGTAATGTCGGGAATGTCCCATCAAGGCTCCAAGAACCAGTCCGAGCACCGATTTTATCGTTGTTGAATAAACAAAGCTCTTACCGTCGTTCTCGCGGCATCGTCAGACTTCTCGACCCAATCTGACCGGAAGTAGGATAAAATCGGAGACGAATTCGGGGCAGTATTATCGGGAATGTCTGCTCGAGGCCCCGGGAACCATTCCGAGCACCGTCTTTATCTTTGTTAAATAAACAACGCTCCTAGCGTCGTTCTCGCGGCATCGTCAGACTTCTCGACCCAATCTGACCGGAATTAGGATAAAATCGGAGACGAATTCGGGGCAGTAATGTCGGGAATGTCACATCAAGGCTCCGAGAACCATTCCGAGCACCGATTTTATCTTTGTTAAATAAACAAAGCTCCTACCGTCGTTCTCGCGGCATCGTCAGACTTCTCGACCCAATCTGACCGGAAGTAGGATAAAATCGGAGACGAATTCGGGGCAGTAATGTCGGGAATGTCCGATCAAGGCTCCGAGAACCATTCTGAGCACCGATTTTATCTTTGTTAAATAAACAAAGTTCCTACCATCGTTCTCGCGGCATCGTCAGACTTCTCGACCCAATCTGATTGGAAGTAGGATAAAATCGGAGACGAATTCGGGGCAGTAATATCGAGAATGTCCGATAGAGGCCCCGGGAACCATTCCGAGCATCGATTTTATCTTTGTCAAATAAACAAAGCTCCTAGCGTCGTTCTCGCGGCATCGTCACACTTCTTGACCCAATCTGACCGGAAGTAAGATAAAATCGGAGACGAATTCGGGGCAGTAATGTCGGGAATGTCCCATCAAGGCTCCGAGAATCATTCCGAGCACCGATTTTATCTTTGTTAAATAAACAAAGCTCCTACCGTCGTTCTCGCGGCATCGTCAGACTTCTCGACCGAATCTGACCGGAAGTAGGATAAAATCGGAGACGAATTCGGGGCAGTAATGTCGGGAATGTCCGATCAAGGCTCCGAGAACCATTCTGAGCACCGATTTTATCTTTGTTAAATAAACAAAGCTCCTAGCATCGTTCTCGCGGCATCGTCAGACTTCTCGACCCAATCTGATTGGAAGTAGGATAAAATCGGAGACGAATTCGGGGCAGTAATATCGAGAATGTCCGATCGAGGCCCCGGGAACCATTCCGAGCATCGATTTTATCTTTGTTAAATAAACAAAGCTCCTAGCGTCGTTCTCGCGGCATCGTCACACTTCTTGACCCAATCTGACCGGAAGTAAGATAAAATCGGAGATGAATTGGGGGCAGTAATATCGGGAATGTCCGATTGAGGCCCCAGGAACCATTCCGAGCACCGATTTTATCTTTGTTAAATAAACAAAGCTCCTAGCATCGTTCTCGCGGCATCGTCAGACATCTCGACCCACTCTGACCGGAATTAGGATAAAATCGGAGACGAATTCGGGGCAGTAATGTCGAGAATGTCCGATCAAGGCTCCGAGAACCATTCTGAGCACCGATTTTATCTTTGTTAAATAAACAAAGCTCCTAGCGTCGTTCTCGCAGCATCGTCAGACTTCTCGACCCAATCTGACCGCAAGTAGGATAAAATCGGAGACGAATTCGGGGCAGTAATGTCGGGAATGTCCCATCAAGGCTCCGAGAACCATTCCGAGCACCGATTTTATCTTTGTTAAATAAACAAAGCTCCTACCGTCGTTCTCGCGGCATCGTCAGACTTCTCGACCCAATCTGACCAGAAGTAGGATAAAATCGGAGACGAATTCGGGGCAGTCATGTCGGGAATGTCCGATCACATCTCCGAGAACCATTCTGAGCACCGATTTTATATTTTTTAAATAAACAAAGCTCCTAGCATCGTTCTCGCGGCATCGTCAGACTTCTCGACCCAATCTGATTGGAAGTAGGATAAAATCGGAGACGAATTCTGGGCAGTAATATCCAGAATGTCCGATCGAGGCCCCGGGAACCATTCCGAGCATCGATTTTATCTTTGTCAAATAAACAAAGCTCCTAGCGTCGTTCTCGCGGCATCGTCACACTTCTTGACCCAATCTGACCGGAAGTAAGATAAAATCGGAGACGAATTCGGGGCAGTAATGTCGGGAATGTCCCATCAAGGCTCCGAGAACCATTCCGAGCACCGACTTTATCTTTGTTAAATAAACAAAGCTCCTACCGTCGTTCTCGCGGCATCGTCCGACTTCTCGACCGAATCTGACCGGAAGTAGGATAAAATCGGAGACGAATTCGGGGCATTAATGTCGGGAATGTCCGATCAAGGCTCCGAGAATCCTTCTGAGCACCGATTTTATCTTTGTTAAATAAACAAAGCTACTAGCATCGTTCTCGCGGCATCGTCAGACTTCTCGACACAATCTGATTGGAAGTAGGATAAAATCGGAGACGAATTCGGGGCAGTAATATCGAGAATGTCCGATCGAGGCCCCGGGAACCATTCCGAGCATCGATTTTATCTTTATTAAATAAACAAAGCTCCTAGCGTCGTTCTCGCGGCATCGTCACACTTCTTGACCCAATCTGACCGGAAGTAAGATAAAATCGGAGATGAATTGGGGGCAGTAATATCGGGAATGTCCGATTGAGGCCCCGGGAACCATTCCGAGCATCGATTTTGTCTTTGTTAAATAAACAAAGCTCCTAGCATCGTTCTCGCGGCATCGTCAGACTTCTCGACCCACTCTGACCAGAATTAGGATAAAATCGGAGACGAATTCGGGGCAGTAATGTCGAGAATGTCCGATCAAGGCTCCGAGAACCATTCTGAGCACCGATTTTATCTTTGTTAAATAAACAACGCTCCTAGCGTCGTTCTCGCAGCATCGTCAGACTTCTCGACCCAATCTGACCCCAAGTAGGATAAAATCGGAGACGAATTCGGGGCAGTATTATCGGTAATGTCTGCTCGAGGCCCCGTGAACCATTCCGAGCACCGTCTTTATCCTTGTTAAATAAACAACGCTCCCAGCGTCGTTCTCGCGGCATAGTCAGACTTCTCGACCCAATCTGACCGGAATTAGGATAAAATCGGAGACGAATTCGGGGCTGTTATGTCGGGAATGTCCCATCAAGGCTCCGAGAACCATTCCGAGCACCGATTTTATCTTTGTTAAATAAACAAAGCTCCTACCGTCGTTCTCGCGGCATCGTCAGACTTCTCGACCCAATCTGACCGGAAGTAGGATAAAATCGGAGACGAATTCGGGGCAGTAATGTCGGGAATGTCCGATCAAGGCTCCGAGAACCATTCTGAGCACCGATTTTATCTTTGTTAAATAAACAAAGCTCCTAGCATCGTTCTCGCGGCATCGTCAGACTTCTCGACCCAATCTGATTGGAAGTAGGATAAAATCGGAGACGAATTCGGGGCAGTAATATCGAGAATGTCCGATCGAGGCCCCGGGAACCATTCCGAGCATCGATTTTATCTTTGTCAAATAAACAAAGCTCCTAGCGTCGTTCTCGCGGCATCGTCACACTTCTTGACCCAATCTGACCGGAAGTAAGATAAAATCGGAGACGAATTCGGGGCAGTAATGTCGGGAATGTCCCATCAAGGCTCCGAGAACCATTCCGAGCAACGATTTTATCTTTGTTAAATAAACAAAGCTCCTACCGTCGTTCTCGCGGCATCGTCAGACTTCTCGACCGAATCTGACCGGAAGTAGGATAAAATCGGAGACGAATTCGGGGCAGTAATGTCGGGAATGTCCGATCAAGGCTCCGAGAACCATTCTGAGCACCGATTTTATCTTTGTTAAATAAACAACGCTCCTAGCGTCGTTCTCGCAGCATCGTCAGACTTCTCGACCCAATCTGACCCGAAGTATGATAAAATCGGAGACGAATTCGGGGCAGTAATGTCGGGAATGTCCCATCAAGGCTCCGAGAACCATTCCGAGCACCGATTTTATCTTTGTTAAATAAACAAAGCTCCTACCGTCGTTCTCGCGGCATCGTCAGACTTCTCGACCCAATCTGACCGGAAGTAGGATAAAATCGAAGACGAATTCGGGGCAGTAATATCGGGAATGTCCGATCAAGGCTCCGAGAACCATTTTGAGCACCGATTTTATCTTTGTTAAATAAACAAAGTTCCTTCCATCGTTCTCGCGGCATCGTCAGACTTCTCGACCCAATCTGATTGGAAGTAGCATAAAATCGGAGACGAATTCGGGGCAGTAATATCGAGAATGTCCGATCGAGGCCCCGGGAACCATTCCGAGCATCGATTTTATCTTAGTTAAATAAACAAAGCTCCTAGCGTCGTTCTCGCGGCATCGTCACACTTCTTGACCCAATCTGACCGGAAGTAAGATAAAATCGGAGATGAATTGGGGGCAGTAATATCGGGAATGCCCGATTGAGGCCCCGGGAACCATTCCGAGCACCGATTTTATCTTTATTAAATAAACAAAGCTCCTAGCATCGTTCTCGCGGCATCGTCAGACTTCTCGACCCAATCTGACCGGAATTAGGATAAAATCGGAGACGAATTCGGGGCAGTAATGTCGGAAATGTTCCATCAAGGCTCCGAGAACCATTCCGAGCACCGATTTTATCTTTGTTAAATAAACAAAGCTCCTACCGTCGTTCTCGCGGCATCGTCAGACTTCTCGACCGAATCTGACCGGAAGTAGGATAAAATCGGAGACGAATTCGGGGCAGTAATGTCGGGAATGTCCGATCAAGGCTCCGAGAACCATTCTGAGCACCGATTTTATCTTTGTTAAATAAACAAAGCTCCTACCGTCGTTCTCTCGGCATCGTCAGACTTCTCGACTCAATCTGACCGGAAGTAGGATAAAATCGGAGACGAATTCGGGGCAGTAATATCGGGAATGTCCTATCGAGGCGCCGGGAACCATTCCGAGCACCGATTTTATCTTTGTTAAATAAACAAAGCTCCTAGCGTAGTTCTCGCGGCATCGTCAGACTTCTCGACCCAATCTGACCGGAAGTAGGTTACAATCGGAGACGAATTCGGGGCAGTAATATCGAGAATGTCCGATCGCGGCCCCCGGAACCATTCCGAGCACCGATTTTATCTTTGTTAAATAAACAAAGCTCCTACCTTCGTTCTCGCGGTATCGTCACACTTCTTGACTCAATCTGACCGGACGTAAGATGAAATCGGAGATGAATTGGTGGCAGTAATATCGGGAATGTCCGATTGAGGTCCCGGGAACCTTTCCGAGCACCGATTTTATTTTTGTTACATAAACAAAGCTCCTAGCGTCGTTCTCGCGGAATCGTCAGACTTCTCGATCCAATCTCGCCGGAAGTAGGATAAAATCGGAGACGAATTGGGGGCAGTAATATCGGGAATGTCCGATCGAGGCCCTGGGAAGCATTCCGAACACCGATTTTATCTTTGTTTAATAAACAAAGCTCCTTCCGTCGTTCTCGTGGCATCGTCAGAATTCTCGACCAAATTTGACCGGAAGTAAGATAAAATCGGAGACGAATTGGGGGCAGAAATATGGGGAATGTCCTATCGAGGCCCCGGGAACCATTCCGAGCACCGATTTTATCTTTGTTAAATAAACAAAGCTCCTAGCGTCGTTCTCGCGGCATCGTCACACTTGTCGACCCAATCTGACCGGAAGTAGGATAAAATCGGAGACGAATTCGGGGTAGTAGTATCGGGAATGTCCGATCGAGGCCCCGGGAACCATTCCGAGCACCGATTTAATCTTTGTTAAATAAACAAAGCTCCTAGTTTCGTTCTCGCGGCATTGTCCGACTTTTCGACTCAATCTGACCGGTAATAAAATAAAATCGTAGACGGATTCGGGGAAGTACTATCAGGAATTTCCGATTGAGGCCCCTAGAAACGTTGCGAGCACCGATTTTATCTTTGTTAAATAAATAATGCTCCTTCCCTCGCTGTCGCAGGATCGTCAGACTTCTCGACCCGATCTGACCGGAAATAAGATAAAATCGGAGACGAATTCGGGGCAGTAGTGTCAGGAATGTCCGATCGGTGCTCCGAGAACCGTTGCGAGCGCTGATTCTATCTTTGTTAAATAAATAAGGCTCCTTCCGTCGTTGTAGCAGCATCGTCAGATTTCTGGACTCAATCTGACCCATTGCGGAGCAAATGCTAACCCGCGATTCGCAAACCTGGGTCGTTTTCATCCCGCCCAAGATCATTTTCTTCACTTAATATTTATTTTTAAAAAATCGAAAATAAGGAAGAAAACAACCTTATCATTCCTGTAGAAGTACGGTCTAAAATCGACCATGATTTTTTTCAAATTTTTTCCACCGACAATTGTTGGTTTGGCAGTGCAAAAACGAAAACGACCCAGTTTCATGGATTAAAGTGCCTGAAATACCTTCATAGATTGAGGTTTAAGATAATCGATTGAACTTGATCTGTAGATTGCGAACTTTATCGGAAATAATGTCAATTTCGAAAATGTTTGCGGATTTCATGGTCCGCAAACAATATTCCTCATCATTTGCGATTCGCTAATAACTTTCGCAATAAATAATTCTATCAATACATTTTAAAGTAATTTTGCGTGAAATTATTATTTTTTGCCAAATTATAGGAGCATTTTTATTTTTGACTTTTCATAAATTATTCAAAAATTCTGTAACTACTACATGTGAAGATAATTTATGCAACATTAAAAGACAGAAATCTCGTAATATTTGGTAAAAATTAATAATTCCACGTCAAATTACTTTAAAATGTATTGCTAGAATCATTTATTCCAAAAGTTGTTAGCGAATCGCAAATGATTGAAAATCATATTTGCAGTACATGGAATCCTCGAACATTTTATAAATTGACGTTATTTTGAATCAAGTTCTCAGATAGGGACACATTCAGGTCCCTTGGCTCGACCGCGTATCATCGGACTCTGAACCAACTTCCTGTGACAGCCAACCATTCGGAAGTTGCAGCTGTGACGTCAGCAGACTAGCACTTCCTATAGCACTGTCGTGCCTGACTTAGCTCGCTTGTTCCACTGATTAAATTCCGATTTATACACTTTAATCGTATGTTTGATAATTTTTTTCTCCCTGACGGGGAGCACAAATATTTTTTTTCGGGAGTGTCCCGTATTCGGAATTTTATAAACTTCATTCTCCTGCACGCAAAATGGATTTTTTATTCTTTTCCAGAATACTCTATTTTCTCTGGCAAATGCTGTTCATGACAAAAATACGATATATTTTTTTTCAAAGAAAGCATGAAAAACCATTAAAAATCATATTTTTTTCAGTCGCAAAATCACCGCGCAAGACCCTCTAAAAACACCTGTCCACCTTATAAAAGTCACCCTGTAAATGTACGAAATGTAGAGAATAATTTTCTCGATATTTTATTTTCTATGGACCACCCTTGAATTGTGATTTTCCAACCCCCCTCGGGGGTTGGAAATTCAAAATGAAATTCTGGGAAAACTATTGACCGCACGAATTCGGCGCTGTGGAAGAATTTGTAGCTTGAACTGTTAGCAGCTAGATTTTTTTCCATAGCGCCAAACTCGTGTCTCTTTGTTTTCGGTCAATAGTTGTCCCGGAGTTTCATTTTGTATGTTCAACCCCTGGGAGGGGTTCGAAAAAGCAAAATTCAAGAGTGATCAATAGGAACCAAAATATAGAGAAAATCATTCTCCACATTTCGTACATTTAAACCATCCCCGAAAAATCGATTTTTGTTTAGTTATTCAATGAACCATTTTTTTGTAACTTCAACAATTATTTTGGGGGTGAAGATATTTTCGGAGAGGGTTGATCAAATACCCGTTCGACGCGTCTTTTCAAGGGATACAATGTTCCCATTTGAACAGAAATTGTATGAATTTTTCGTGAAGAGTTATCGAATAAAAACTGAGTTTTCAAAATTATACCCCACTTTTCACCCCCAAAATGAACTGCCGCCACTTCGGCGCTGTAGATAAAAATAAAACCCGGATTTTTCTGAACATTTCGTCTTCAAGCGCCGAGCTCGTGGGGGTTGTAGTTGGGCATTGATCCACTCCGATCCCCTTTCGTCCCCTAAAAAAAAAACGCAAGACCACGATTTTTAGGCAAACTTGAATCGAGCACCCGCGGCACCTACAAAATCACCTGTCAAAAAATTTACCTTCTCCTAATTTTTTCCGATTTCAATATACAGCACGACTGTGCTAAAAAATAATGTTTGAGAAAAATATTTTTGCATTTATTCTCAATCACGGGTATGATCGGTAAATACGGTACTTCCTGTATCTCTTAGCAAATATAGATTGCTGCTTACGCGCTGAACAAACAAACGGTAAAAATAATAGTTTAAACAATTATTCTCGACCACGCTTGCGATTGGTAGGTGCAACGAGCTTCGCACGGCTCAGCAAGTCTTTGCTGGTGACGCACTGCGAACGACAGCGCTCATATGAAGATATTAACGCTTTAGTTTTATATTACAGATTCGATTATTCAACTAACTGATGGCATTTTCTTCTCGAATGGAGCCTGTTGCCAAATATTGACGTAAATCACGAGACATACGAGTGTTCGCCTGCGGCTCGCTGCAAAATGCAGTGACAATATTTGCAATCAATAATTTAAACAATGGACTTTTATCTCGATCACGCTTGTGATCGGTAGGTGCGAAGAGCTTCGCACAACTCAGCAAGTCTTTGCTGATGACGCACTGCGAACGACAGCGCTTATATGAACGTATTAGCGCTCTCGTTTTATCCAGTTTTATACTGCAGATTCAATTATCCAAATAATTGATTGCATTTTCTTCTCGAATGGAGCCCGTTGCCATATATTTACGTAAATCATGGTTTAAGTTTTATTCACTTTCTACATTTTGCCCACTGCTTTCTTGATCGCATATTTGTCCTTTAAATTGATACTTTTCTTCTCATTTTCTGACCCTTCCGCCCGCCCTATTATATTTCTTATATTTCTATTATTTTCCACGCAAAATGTAAAAAAAATATTTTTGCGAAAAGAATATTATGAAATAGTAAACTAAGTGATGAAAATAATAATAATAATAATAATACGTACTTTAGACGGAAGGCATATTTGCGCGACAACCTCTTTCTCATCACGAAACATGTGTTCGCATGTAAGTCCCGACTACCTGTTGAAGCTCGCGTAAACAAAGCTAACCAGCGGCTTACAGACTACCGGATCTAGAATCTTTCTTCGCTCGTCGCGCATGTGGTGACACAAATTTTGAAATATACTTCCAGCGCCTTTGGGTGAAAACAGATGAAGGCGTGTCAGTAATGTTTCCGGGCAAAAGACAGGAAATTATACAAGTATTAAAAGAATTAGTACAGTCGTACTGTACAGGGTAATCCAGAATAGGTGTATCAGCGGGAAATGCCAGGTTCGGCCGGTTACTCCGAAGATTTCTACCGAGCCGTTTTCTTTTTTTCGCCTCCGTCATCAAATGGGATGCATTAGAAAATAGGCGTTCGATCTTCGAAATTAACGCTCGAATCCGCCATGTTGGACGATCGAAAAGGGCAGAAGAGTAGACGAAGGGCCACGAAGTCGTAGCCGACGTCAAGAAGGTTCTGCGAAACAGCAGCGTTTGACAAATGCCAGCGCGCATGATCTGACGTTTAGCGAAACATTCGCTACGTTTCCTGTCAAACTATTCGGCCCGAGAATCATGACACACGATTTGACGTTTCACCTATCGTCTGCTATCGCTCGGCGTATTGCGTGCCAAAGCGTGAAGCGCGCCGCAATTAATGACATTTACGAATTTTGCAGCGATTATCCATCGAGAGCGCCTGTACTTTTTGCTTCCTTAAGAAATAAAAATTAACAAAACCAAAGAAATGTCAATGATTATCGAATGTCGATAAACCGAACGATTTTTCTTGCGTATTGAAAAAAAATCAATACATAAGTTTTTATTAACAAACTCTCAATAACTTGACGCTACATTTTCGAGAATTGGATGTTTTCGGGATTCCATTTCTCATTCGACCACTCCGTTCAGTATCATAGTCGGATTGATCTCCAAAAATACATTTTTCTGTACGAATATCATCTCAAAGTGTGTTCGAGCTGGGTTAGGAAACATTAGGAGAAGCTTTCCATTTCCTCATTAGGGGAGACGAAATCAGTCGGTTCCGGCTGACGAAAATCGATACGACGTTTTGTTGGGATTGAAAATACATGGGAAGATCTTCTGCACCGCCTGAGATACAACTTTTCACGTACCGATACGGGTTGATTCTGGAAATCCCAAAGCGTTGCGACTCTGTTTGCGGTTTCTCTTAAGGGGTAACACCACTCGAGCGGCAGAAAATTAGGCCAAACTTTGAAAATTTATTTTGGCAGCATGAAAAAAGGCATGAGATTTCTTTTTAGAGGGTTTATTTAACACATACTAAAGGATTAAAAAAATGTATTATAATTTTCATACAAAATAGCGACGACAGAGCCCATCTTGAAAAACCTGTTTTTCAAAATGGGAACCCGGAATACGCGAACCCTTTGCATGAATCGATTTGAATTTTGATCGCAGCTTTATAATTACATTCTCTATGGGCGTACGTAGCCGTTTTTTTAAATTAAATGTAAACTTTTTTTTTATAAATCATTTATCGTTTATCTTTTGGGCAAAAAATCGATTTATTTCTTTCAATGTCCGCCATTTTTTCAAAATTTGATCGAAAAGTCCCTACGTCGTCCCATAGAGGATGTTTTCAAATCGATCCGTTGCAAAGGTGTTCGTGTACTCCGTTCTCCCAGTTTAAAAAAAAAATGTTTTTCAGGATGGGCTCTGTCGCCGCCATTTTGCATGAAAATTATAATACATTTTTTTATCCTTTAGTATGTGTTAAATAAACCCTCTAAAAAGAAATCCTATCCTTTTATCAAATTCGAAAAATAAATTGTCAAAGTGAGGCCTTATTTTCTGCCGCTAGAGTGGTGTTACCCCTTAAGAATATTAGAACACCAGCGTTATGTAAAGGCTTAACATTTGTGCTACTTTATAATAAAATGTTATTTATTTATTCATTTCACTTGTGATCAGAGCAAATGGACAATTCATGCGGTGCACCAATCGTTGTCCGAATTGATTTCATCTCCTATCGCGATCGGGAACGAGATGAATTTATCTCATTTCAATATCATCGGAAAGAAGATGAAATCAATGGTGAACTCGTCGTGACGGCTTCGAGTATGTCCTACGGACACTAGAAGAATCATTGACAGAATTGATTTCATCTCCATTCGCGATCGGGAACGAGATGAAATCATCTCTTTGCGATATTATCGGAATGGAGATGAAATCAACCGCGAACTCGTTGTGACGCTGTCGAGTATGTCCTATGGATAATGCACAAATCGTTGTCCGAATTGATTTCATCTCCTATCGCGATCGGGAACGAGATGAATTTATCTCGTTTCAATATAATCAGAAAGGAGATGAAATCAATGGCGAACTCGTCGTGACGTTGTCGAGTGTATCCTATGGATACTGCACGAATCACTGACAGAATTGATTTCATCTCAGTTCGCGATCGGGAACGGGATGAATTCATCTCGTTCCGATATAATCGGAAACGAGAGGAAATCAAAGGCAAACTCGTCGTGTCGGCTTCGAGTATGTCCTCCGGACACTAGGAGAATTATTGACAGAATTGATTTCATCTCCATTCGCCATCGGGAACGAGATGAAATCATCTCTTTGCGATACTATCGAAATGGAGATGAAATCAACCGCGAACTCGTTGTGACGCTGTCGAGTATGTCCTATGGATAATGCACGAATCGTTGTCCGAATTGATTTCATCTCCTATCGCGATCGGGAACGAGATGAAGTTATCTCGTTTCAATATAATCGGAAAGGAGATGAAATCAATGGCGAACTCGTCGTGACGTTGTCGAGTGTATCCTATGGATACTGCACGAATCACTGACAGAATTGATTTCATCTCAGTTCGCGATCGGGAACGGGATGAATTCATCTCGTTCCAATATAATCGGAAACGAGAGGAAATCAAAGGCAAACTCGTCGTGACGGCTTCGAGTATGTCCTACGGACACTAGAAGAATCATTGACAGAATTGAATTCATCTTCGTTCGCGATCGGGAACGAGGTGAAATTATCTTTTGCGATATTATCGGAATGGAGATGAAATCAACCGCGAACTCGTTGTGACGTTGTCGAGTATGTCGTATGGATAATGCACGAATCGTTGTCCGAATTGATTTCATCTCCTATCGCGATCGGGAACGAGATGAATTTATCTCGTTTCAATATCATCGGAAAGGAGATGAAATCAATGGTGAACTCGTCGTGTCGGCATCGAGTATGTCCTCCGGACACTAGAAGAATCATTGACAGAATTGATTTCATCTCCATTCGCCATCGGGAACGAGATGAAATCATCTCTTTTCGATACTATCGAAATGGAGATGAAATCAACCGCGAACTCGTTGTGACGCTGTCGAGTATGTCCTATGGATAATGCACGAATCGTTGTCTGAATTGATTTCATCTCCTATCGCGATCGGGAACGAGATAAATTTATCTCGTTTCAATATAATCGGAAAGGAGATGAAATCAATGGCGAACTCGTCGTGACGTTGTCGAGTGTATCCTATGGATACTGCACGAATCACTGACAGAATTGATTTCATCTCCGTTCGCGATCGGGAAAGGGATGAATTCATCTCGTTCCGATATAATCGGAAACGAGAGGAAATCAAAGGCAAACTCGTCGTGACGGCTTCGAGTATGTCCTACGGACACTAGAAGAATCATTGACAGAATTGAATTCATCTTCGTTCGCGATCGGGAACGAGGTGAAATCCTCTCTTTGCGATATTATCGGAATGGAGATGAAATCAACCGTGAACTCGTTGTGACGTTGTCGAGTATGTCGTATGGATAATGCACGAATCGTTGTCCGACTTGATTTCATCTCCTATCGCGATCGGGAACGAGATGAATTTATCTCGTTTGAATATCATCGGAAAGGAGATGAAATCGATGATGAACTCGTCGTGTCGGCTTCGAGTATGTCGTCCGGACACTAGAAGAATTATTGACAGAATTGATTTCATCTCCATTCGCCATCGGGAACGAGATGAAATCATCTCTTTGCGATACTATCGAAATGGAGATGAAATCAACCGCGAACTCGTTGTGACGCTGTCGAGTATGTCCTATGGATAATGCACGAATCGTTGTCCGAATTGATTTCATCTCCTATCGCGATCGGGAACGAGATGAATTTATCTCGTTTGAATATCATCGGAAAGGAGATGAAATCAATGATGAACTCGTCGTGTCGGCTTCGAGTATGTCCTCCGGACACTAGAAGAATTATTGACAGAATTGATTTCATCTCCATTCGCCATCGGGAACGAGATGAAATCATCTCTTTGCGATACTATCGAAATGGAGATGAAATCAACCGCGAACTCGTTGTGACGCTGTCGAGTATGTCCTATGGATAATGCACGAATCGTTGTCCGAATTGATTTCATCTCCTATCGCGATCGGGAACGAGATGAATTTATCTCGTTTCAATATATTCGGAAAGGAGATGAAATCAATGGCGAACTCGTCGTGACGTTGTCGAGTGTATCCTATGGATACTGCACGAATCACTGACAGAATTGATTTCATCTCCGTTCGCGATCGGGAACGGGATGAATTCATCTCGTTCCAATATAATCGGAAACGAGAGGAAATCAAAGGCAAACTCGTCGTGACGGCTTCGAGTATGTCCTACGGACACTAGAAGAATCATTGACAGAATTGAATTCATCTTCGTTCGCGATCGGGAACGAGGTGAAATTATCTCTTTGCGATATTATCGGAATGGAGATGAAATCAACCGCGAACTCGTTGTGACGTTGTCGAGTATGTCGTATGGATAATGCACGAATCGTTGTCCGAATTGATTTCATCTCCTATCGCGATCGGGAACGAGATGAATTTATCTCGTTTCAATATCATCGGAAAGGAGATGAAATCAATGGTGAACTCGTCGTGTCGGCTTCGAGTATGTCCTCCGGACACTAGAAGAATCATTGACAGAATTGATTTCATCTCCATTCGCCATCGGGAACGAGATGAAATCATCTCTTTGCGATACTATCGAAATGGAGATGAAATCAACCGCGACCTCGTTGTGACGCTGTCGAGTATGTCCTATGGATAATGCACGAATCGTTGTCCGAATTGATTTCATCTCCTATCGCGATCGGGAACGAGATGAATTTATCTCGTTTCAATATATTCGGAAAGGAGATGAAATCAATGGCGAACTCGTCGTGACGTTGTCGAGTGGATCCTATGGATACTGCACGAATCACTGACAGAATTGATTTCATCTCCGTTCGCGATCGGGAAAGGAATGAATTCATCTCGTTCCGATATAATCTGAAACGAGAGGAAATCAAAGGCAAACTCGTCGTGACGGCTTCGAGTATGTCCTACGGACACTAGAAGAATCATTGACAGAATTGAATTCATCTTCGTTCGCGATCGGGAACGAGGTGAAATCCTCTCTTTGCGATATTATCGGAATGGAGATGAAATCAACCGCGAACTCGTTGTGACGTTGTCGAGTATGTCGTATGGATAATGCACGAATCGTTGTCCGAATTGATTTCATCTCCTATCGCGATCGGGAACGAGATGAATTTATCTCGTTTGAATATCATCGGAAAGGAGATGAAATCAATGATGAACTCGTCGTGTCGGCTTCGAGTATGTCCTCCGGACACTAGAAGAATTATTGACAGAATTGATTTCATCTCCATTCGCCATCGGGAACGAGATGAAATCATCTCTTTGCGATACTATCGAAATGGAGATGAAATCAACCGCGAACTCGTTGTGACGCTGTCGAGTATGTCCTATGGATAATGCACGAATCGTTGTCCGAATTGATTTCATCTCCTATCGCGATCGGGAACGAGATGAAGTTATCTCGTTTCAATATAATCGGAAAGGAGATGAAATCAATGGCGAACTCGTCGTGACGTTGTCGAGTGTATCCTATGGATACTGCACGAATCACTGACAGAATTGATTTCATCTCAGTTCGCGATCGGGAACGGGATGAATTCATCTCGTTCCAATATAATCGGAAACGAGAGGAAATCAAAGGCAAACTCGTCGTGACGGCTTCGAGTATGTCCTACGGACACTAGAAGAATCATTGACAGAATTGAATTCATCTTCGTTCGCGATCGGGAACGAGGTGAAATTATCTTTTGCGATATTATCGGAATGGAGATGAAATCAACTGCGAACTCGTTGTGACGTTGTCGAGTATGTCGTATGGATAATGCACGAATCGTTGTCCGAATTGATTTCATCTCCTATCGCGATCGGGAACGAGATGAATTTATCTCGTTTCAATATCATCGGAAAGGAGATGAAATCAATGGTGAACTCGTCGTGTCGGCATCGAGTATGTCCTCCGGACACTAGAAGAATCATTGACAGAATTGATTTCATCTCCATTCGCCATCGGGAACGAGATGAAATCATCTCTTTGCGATACTATCGAAATGGAGATGAAATCAACCGCGAACTCGTTGTGACGCTGTCGAGTATGTCCTATGGATAATGCACGAATCGTTGTCTGAATTGATTTCATCTCCTATCGCGATCGGGAACGAGATGAATTTATCTCGTTTCAATATAATCGGAAAGGAGATGAAATCAATGGCGAACTCGTCGTGACGTTGTCGAGTGTATCCTATGGATACTGCACGAATCACTGACAGAATTGATTTCATCTCCGTTCGCGATCGGGAAAGGGATGAATTCATCTCGTTCCGATATAATCGGAAACGAGAGGAAATCAAAGGCAAACTCGTCGTGACGGCTTCGAGTATGTCCTACGGACACTAGAAGAATCATTGACAGAATTGAATTCATCTTCGTTCGCGATCGGGAACGAGGTGAAATCCTCTCTTTGCGATATTATCGGAATGGAGATGAAATCAACCGCGAACTCGTTGTGACGTTGTCGAGTATGTCGTATGGATAATGCACGAATCGTTGTCCGAATTGATTTCATCTCCTATCGCGATCGGGAACGAGATGAATTTATCTCGTTTGAATATCATCGGAAAGGAGATGAAATCGATGATGAACTCGTCGTGTCGGCTTCGAGTATGTCCTCCGGACACTAGAAGAATTATTGACAGAATTGATTTCATCTCCATTCGCCATCGGGAACGAGATGAAATCATCTCTTTGCGATACTATCGAAATGGAGATGAAATCAACCGCGAACTCGTTGTGACGCTGTCGAGTATGTCCTATGGATAATGCACGAATCGTTGTCCGAATTGATTTCATCTCCTATCGCGATCGGGAACGAGATGAATTTATCTCGTTTCAATATAATCGGAAAGGAGATGAAATCAATGGCGAACTCGTCGTGACGTTGTCGAGTGTATCCTATGGATACTGCACGAATCACTGACAGAATTGATTTCATCTCCGTTCGCGATCGGGAACGGGATGAATTCATCTCGTTCCGATATAATCGGAAACGAGAGGAAATCAAAGGCAAACTCGTCGTGACGGCTTCGAGTATGTCCTACGGACACTAGAAGAATCATTGACAGAATTGAATTCATCTTCGTTCGCGATCGGGAACGAGGTGAAATTATCTTTTGCGATATTATCGGAATGGAGATGAAATCAACCGCGAACTCGTTGTGACGTTGTCGAGTATGTCGTATGGATAATGCACGAATCGTTGTCCGAATTGATTTCATCTCCTATCGCGATCGGGAACGAGATGAATTTATCTCGTTTGAATATCATCGGAAAGGAGATGAAATCAATGATGAACTCGTCGTGTCGGCTTCGAGTATGTCCTCCAGACACTAGAAGAATTATTGACAGAATTGATTTCATCTCCATTCGCCATCGGGAACGAGATGAAATCATCTCTTTGCGATACTATCGAAATGGAGATGAAATCAACCGCGAACTCGTTGTGACGCTGTCGAGTATGTCCTATGGATAATGCACGAATCGTTGTCCGAATTGATTTCATCTCCTATCGCGATCGGGAACGAGATGAATTTATCTCGTTTCAATATAATCGGAAAGGAGATGAAATCAATGGCGAACTCGTCGTGACGTTGTCGAGTGTATCCTATGGATACTGCACGAATCACTGACAGAATTGATTTCATCTCCGTTCGCGATCGGGAACGGGATGAATTCATCTCGTTCCGATATAATCGGAAACGAGAGGAAATCAAAGGCAAACT
This sequence comes from Ophion slaviceki, assembly GCA_944452715.1. Classification (NCBI taxonomy): domain Eukaryota; kingdom Metazoa; phylum Arthropoda; class Insecta; order Hymenoptera; family Ichneumonidae; genus Ophion; species Ophion slaviceki. Next base: position 6,999,211 of record OX101784.1, on the reverse strand, counting down.
CGTCGTGTCGGCTTCGAGTATGTCCTCCGGACACTAGGAGAATTATTGACAGAATTGATTTCATCTCCATTCGCCATCGGGAACGAGATGAAATCATCTCTTTGCGATACTATCGAAATGGAGATGAAATCAACCGCGAACTCGTTGTGACGCTGTCGAGTATGTCCTATGGATAATGCACGAATCGTTGTCCGAATTGATTTCATCTCCTATCGCGATCGGGAACGAGATGAAGTTATCTCGTTTCAATATAATCGGAAAGGAGATGAAATCAATGGCGAACTCGTCGTGACGTTGTCGAGTGTATCCTACGGATACTGCACGAATCACTGACAGAATTGATTTCATCTCAGTTCGCGATCGGGAACGGGATGAATTCATCTCGTTCCAATGTAATCGGAAACGAGAGGAAATCAAAGGCAAACTCGTCGTGACGGCTTCGAGTATGTCCTACGGACACTAGAAGAATCATTGACAGAATTGAATTCATCTTCGTTCGCGATCGGGAACGAGGTGAAATTATCTTTTGCGATATTATCGGAATGGAGATGAAATCAACCGCGAACTCGTTGTGACGTTGTCGAGTATGTCGTATGGATAATGCACGAATCGTTGTCCGAATTGATTTCATCTCCTATCGCGATCGGGAACGAGATGAATTTATCTCGTTTCAATATCATCGGAAAGGAGATGAAATCAATGGTGAACTCGTCGTGTCGGCATCGAGTATGTCCTCCGGACACTAGAAGAATCATTGACAGAATTGATTTCATCTCCATTCGCCATCGGGAACGAGATGAAATCATCTCTTTTCGATACTATCGAAATGGAGATGAAATCAACCGCGAACTCGTTGTGACGCTGTCGAGTATGTCCTATGGATAATGCACGAATCGTTGTCTGAATTGATTTCATCTCCTATCGCGATCGGGAACGAGATGAATTTATCTCGTTTCAATATAATCGGAAAGGAGATGAAATCAATGGCGAACTCGTCGTGACGTTGTCGAGTGTATCCTATGGATACTGCACGAATCACTGACAGAATTGATTTCATCTCCGTTCGCGATCGGGAAAGGGATGAATTCATCTCGTTCCGATATAATCGGAAACGAGAGGAAATCAAAGGCAAACTCGTCGTGACGGCTTCGAGTATGTCCTACGGACACTAGAAGAATCATTGACAGAATTGAATTCATCTTCGTTCGCGATCGGGAACGAGGTGAAATCCTCTCTTTGCGATATTATCGGAATGGAGATGAAATCAACCGTGAACTCGTTGTGACGTTGTCGAGTATGTCGTATGGATAATGCACGAATCGTTGTCCGACTTGATTTCATCTCCTATCGCGATCGGGAACGAGATGAATTTATCTCGTTTGAATATCATCGGAAAGGAGATGAAATCGATGATGAACTCGTCGTGTCGGCTTCGAGTATGTCGTCCGGACACTAGAAGAATTATTGACAGAATTGATTTCATCTCCATTCGCCATCGGGAACGAGATGAAATCATCTCTTTGCGATACTATCGAAATGGAGATGAAATCAACCGCGAACTCGTTGTGACGCTGTCGAGTATGTCCTATGGATAATGCACGAATCGTTGTCCGAATTGATTTCATCTCCTATCGCGATCGGGAACGAGATGAATTTATCTCGTTTGAATATCATCGGAAAGGAGATGAAATCAATGATGAACTCGTCGTGTCGGCTTCGAGTATGTCCTCCGGACACTAGAAGAATTATTGACAGAATTGATTTCATCTCCATTCGCCATCGGGAACGAGATGAAATCATCTCTTTGCGATACTATCGAAATGGAGATGAAATCAACCGCGAACTCGTTGTGACGCTGTCGAGTATGTCCTATGGATAATGCACGAATCGTTGTCCGAATTGATTTCATCTCCTATCGCGATCGGGAACGAGATGAATTTATCTCGTTTCAATATATTCGGAAAGGAGATGAAATCAATGGCGAACTCGTCGTGACGTTGTCGAGTGTATCCTATGGATACTGCACGAATCACTGACAGAATTGATTTCATCTCCGTTCGCGATCGGGAACGGGATGAATTCATCTCGTTCCAATATAATCGGAAACGAGAGGAAATCAAAGGCAAACTCGTCGTGACGGTTTCGAGTATGTCCTACGGACACTAGAAGAATCATTGACAGAATTGAATTCATCTTCGTTCGCGATCGGGAACGAGGTGAAATTATCTCTTTGCGATATTATCGGAATGGAGATGAAATCAACCGCGAACTCGTTGTGACGTTGTCGAGTATGTCGTATGGATAATGCACGAATCGTTGTCCGAATTGATTTCATCTCCTATCGCGATCGGGAACGAGATGAATTTATCTCGTTTCAATATCATCGGAAAGGAGATGAAATCAATGGTGAACTCGTCGTGTCGGCTTCGAGTATGTCCTCCGGACACTAGAAGAATCATTGACAGAATTGATTTCATCTCCATTCGCCATCGGGAACGAGATGAAATCATCTCTTTGCGATACTATCGAAATGGAGATGAAATCAACCGCGAACTCGTTGTGACGCTGTCGAGTATGTCCTATGGATAATGCACGAATCGTTGTCCGAATTGATTTCATCTCCTATCGCGATCGGGAACGAGATGAATTTATCTCGTTTCAATATAATCGGAAAGGAGATGAAATCAATGGCGAACTCGTCGTGACGTTGTCGAGTGTATCCTATGGATATTGCACGAATCACTGACAGAATTGATTTCATCTCCGTTCGCAATCGGGAAAGGGATGAATTCATCTCGTTCCGATATAATCGGAAACGAGAGGAAATCAAAGGCAAACTCGTCGTGACGGCTTCGAGTATGTCCTACGGACACTAGAAGAATCATTGACAGAATTGAATTCATCTTCGTTCGCGATCGGGAACGAGGTGAAATCCTCTCTTTGCGATATTATCGGAATGGAGATGAAATCAACCGCGAACTCGTTGTGACGTTGTCGAGTATGTCGTATGGATAATGCACGAATCGTTGTCCGAATTGATTTCATCTCCTATCGCGATCGGGAACGAGATGAATTTATCTCGTTTGAATATCATCGGAAAGGAGATGAAATCAATGATGAACTCGTCGTGTCGGCTTCGAGTATGTCCTCCGGACACTAGAAGAATTATTGACAGAATTGATTTCATCTCCATTCGCCATCGGGAACGAGATGAAATCATCTCTTTGCGATACTATCGAAATGGAGATGAAATCAACCGCGAACTCGTTGTGACGCTGTCGAGTATGTCCTATGGATAATGCACGAATCGTTGTCCGAATTGATTTCATCTCCTATCGCGATCGGGAACGAGATGAATTTATCTCGTTTCAATATAATCGGAAAGGAGATGAAATCAATGGCGAACTCGTCGTGACGTTGTCGAGTGTATCCTATGGATACTGCACGAATCACTGACAGAATTGATTTCATCTCCGTTCGCGATCGGGAACGGGATGAATTCATCTCGTTCCAATATTATCAGAAACGAGAAAAAATCAAAGGCAAACTCGTCGTGACGGCGTCGACTATGTCCTACGGACACTAGAAGAATCATTGACAGAATTGATTTCATCTTCTTTCGCGATCGGGAATGAGATAAAATCATCTCTTTGCGATATTATCGGATTGGAGATGAAATGAACCGCGAACTCGTTGTGACGTTGTCGAGTATGTCCTATGGATAATGCATGAATCGTTGTCCGAATTGAATTCATCTCCTATCACGATCGGGAACGTGATGAATTTATCTCGTTTCAATATCATCGGAAAGGAGATGAAATGAATGGCGAACTCGTCGTGACGGCGTCGAGTATGTCCTACGGACACTAGAAGAATCGTTGACAGAATTGATTTCATCTCCGTTCGCGATGGGCAACGAGATGAATTCATCACGTTCCGATATTATCGGAATGGAGATGAAATCAACCGCGAACTCGTTGTGTTGTTGTCGAGTATGTCCTATGGATTATGCACGAATCGTTGTCCGAATTGATTTCATCTCGGACGGCAACAGCCGGCAACAACGAGTTCGCGGTTGATTTCATCTCCATTCTGATATTATGGCAAAGAGATGATTTCATCTCGTTCCCGATCGCGAATGGAGATGAAATCAATTCTGTGAATGATTCTTCCAGTGTCCGTAGGACATACTCGAAACCGTCACGACGAGTTCGCCATTGATTTCATCTTCGTTCCGATGATATTGAAACAAGATAAATTCATCTCGTTCCCGATCGCGATAGGAGATGAAATCAATTCGGACAACGATTCGTGCATTATTCATAGGACATACGCGACAACGTCACACCGAGTTCGCGGTTGATTTCATCTCCATTCCGATCATATCGCGAAGAGATGATTTCACCTCGTTCCCGATCGCGAATGGAGATGAAATCAATTCTGTCAATGATTCTTCTTGTGTCCGTAGAACATATTCGAAGCCGTTACGACGAGTTTGCCTTTGATTTCATCTCGTTTCCGACCATATCGGAACGAGATGAATTCGTTTCGTTCCCGATCGCGAACGGAGATGAAATCAATTCTGTCAGTGATTCGTGAAGTATACATAGGATACACTCGACAACGTCACGACGAGTTCGCCATTGATTTCATCTCCTTTCCGATGATATTGAAACGAGATAAATTCATCTCGTTCCCGATCGCGATAGGAGATGAAATCAATTCGGACAACGATTCGTGCATTATCCATAGGAGATACTCGACAACGTCACAACGACTTCGCGGGTGATTTCATCTCCATTCCGATAATATCGCAAAGAGATGATTTCATCTCGTTCCCGATCGCGAACGGAGATGAAATCAATTCTGTCAATGATTCTTCTAGTGTTTGTAGGACATACTCGAAGTCATCACGACGAGTTTGCCTTTGATTTCGTCTTCTTTCCGATGATATTGAAACAAGATAAATTCATCTCGTTCCCGATCGCGATAGGGGATGAAATCAATTCGGACAACGATTCGTGCGTTATCCATAGGACATACTCGACAACGTCACACCGAGTTCGCGGTTGATTTCATCTCCATTCCGATAATATCGCGAAGAGATGATTTCACCTCGTTCCCGATCGCGAACGGAGATGAAATAAATTCTGTCAATGATTCTTCTAGTATCCGTAGGACATACTCGAAGCCGTCACGACGAGTTTGCCTTTGATTTCATCTCGTTTTCGATTATATCGGAACGAGATGAATTCGTCTCGTTCCCGATCGGGAACGGAGATGAAATCAATTCTGTCAGTGAATCGTGCAGTATCCATAGGATACACTCGACAACCCCACACCGAGTTCGCGGTTCATTTCATCTCCATTCTGATAACATCGCAAAGAGATGATTTCATCTCGTTCCCGATCGCGAACGGAGATGAAATCAATTCTGTCAATGATTCTTCTAGTGTCCGTAGAACAAACTCGAAGCCGTCACGACGAGTTCGAAATTGATTTCATCTCCTTTCCGATAACATTGAAACATGATAAATTCATCTCGTTCCCGATTGCGATAGGAGATGAAATCAATTCAGACAACGATTCGTGCATTATCCATAGGACATACTCGACAACTTCACACCGAGTTCGCGGTTGATTTCATCTCCATTCCGATAATATCGCAAAGAGATGATTTCACCTCGTTCCCGATCGCGAACGAAGATGAAATAAATTCTGTCAATGATTCTTCTAGTATCCGTAGGACATACTCGAAGCCGTCACGACGAGTTTGCCTTTGATTTCATCTCGTCTCCGATTATATCGGAACGAGATGAATTCGTCTCGTTCCCGATCGGGAACGGAGATGAAATCAATTCTGTCAGTGATTCGTGCAGTATCCATAGGATACACTCGACAACCCCACACCGAGTTCGCGGTTGATTTCATCTCCATTCCGATAACATCGCAAAGAGATGATTTCATCTCGTTCCCGATCGCGAACGATATGAAATCAATTCTGTCAATGATTCTTCTAGTGTCCGTAGAACATACTCGAAGCCGTCACGACGAGTTCGCCATTGATTTCATCTCCTTTCCGATTATATTGAAATGAGACAAATTCATCTCGTTTCCGATTGCGATAGGAGATGAAATCAATTCAGACAACGATTCGTGCATTATCCATAAGACATACTCGACAACGTCACACCGAGCTCGCGGTTGATATCATCTCCATTCCGATAATATCGCAAAGAGATGATTTCATCTCGTTCCCGATCGCGAACGAAGATGAAATCAATTCTGTCAATGATTCTTCTAGTGTCCGTAGGACATACTCGAAGCCGTCACGACGAGTTTGCCTTTCATTTCCTCGCGTTTCCGATTATATCGGAACGAGATGACTTCATCCCGTTCCCGATCGCGAACGAAGATGAAATCAATTCTGTCAGTGATTCGTGCAATATCCATAGGATACACTCGACAACGTCACGACGAGTTCGCTATTGATTTCATCTCCTTTCCGATTATATTGAAACGAGATAAATTCATCTCGTTCCCGATCGCGATAGAAGATGAAATCGATTCGGACAACGATTCGTGCATTATCCATAGGACATACTCGACAGCGTCTCAACGAGTTCGCGGTTGATTTCATCTCCATTCCGATAATATCGCAAAGAGATGATGTCATCTCGTTCCCGATCGCGAATGGAGATGAAATCATTTCTGTCAATGATTCTTCTAGTGTCCGTAGGACATACTCGAAGCCGTCACGACGAGTTCACGATTGATTTCATCTCCTTTCCGATCATATTGAAACGAGATAAATTCATCTCGTTCCCGATCGCGATAGGAGATGAAATCAATTCTGTCAGTGATTCGTGCAGTATCCATAGGATACACTCGACAACGTCACGACGAGTTCGCCATTGATTTCATCACCTTTCCGATGATATTGAAATGAGACAAATTCATCTCGTTTCCGATCGCGATAGGAGATGAAATCAAGTCAGACAACGATTCGTGCATTATGCATAGGACATACTCGATAACGTCACAATGAGTTCGCGGTTGCTTTCATCTCCATTCCGATAATATCGCAAAGAGATTATTTCATCTCGTTCCCGATCGCGAACGGAGATGAAATCAATTCGGTCAATGGTTCTTCTCGTGTCAGTAGGACTCACTCGAAGCCGTCACGACGAGTTTGCCATTGATTTCATCTTCTTTCCGATGATATTGAAAGAAGATAAATTCATCTCGTTCCCGATTGCGATGGGAGATGGAATCAACTCGGACAACGATTCGTGCATTATCCATACGACATACTCGATAAGGTCGCATCGAGTTCGCGGTTGATTTCATCTCCATTCTGATAACATCGCAAAGAGATGATTTCATCTCGTTCCCGATCGCGAACGGAGATGAAATCGATTCTGTCAATGATTCTTCTAGTGTCCGTAGAACATACTCGAAGCCGTCACGACGAGTTCGAAAATGATTTCATCTCCTTTCCGATAACATTGAAACATGATATATTCATCTCGTTCCCGATTGCGATAGGAGATGAAATCAATTCAGACAACGATTCGTGCATTATCCATGGGACATACTCGACAACGTCACACCGAGTTCGCGGTTGATTTCATCTCCATTCTGATAATATCGCAAAGAGATGATTTCACCTCGTTCCCGATCGCGAACGGAGATGAAATAAATTCTGTCAATGATTCTTCTAGTATCCGTAGGACATACTCGAAGCCGTCACGACGAGTTTGCCTTTGATTTCATATCGTTTTCGATTATATCGGAACGAGATGAATTCGTCTCGTTCCCGATCGGGAACGGAGATGAAATCAATTCTGTCAGTGATTCGTGCAGTATCCAGAGGATACACTCGAACACCCCACACCGAGTTCGCGGTTAATTTCATCTCCATTCTGATAACATCGCAAAGAGATGATTTCATCGCGTTCCCGATCGCGAACGGAGATGAAATCAATTCTGTCAATGATTCTTCTAGTGTCCGTAGAACATACTCGAAGCCGTCACGACGAGTTCGAAATTGATTTCATCTCCTTTCCGATAACATTGAAACATGATAAATTCATCTCGTTCCCGATTGCGATAGGAGATAAAATCAATTCTGTCAGTGATTCGTGCAATATCCATAGGATACACTCGACAACGTCACGACGAGTTCGCTATTGATTTCATCTCCTTTCCGATTATATTGAAACGAGATAAATTCATCTCGTTCCCGATCGCGATAGAAGATGAAATCGATTCAGACAACGATTCGTGCATTATCCATAGGACATACTCGACAACGTCACACCGAGCTCGCGGTTGATTTCATCTCCATTCCCATAATATCGCAAAGAGATGATTTCATCTCGTTCCCGATCGCGAACGAAGATGAAATCAATTCTGTCAATGATTCTTCTAGTGTCCGTAGGACATACTCGAAGCCGTCACGACGAGTTTGCCTTTGATTTCCTCGCGTTTCCGATTATATCGGAACGAGATGACTTCATCCCGTTCCCGATCGCGAACGGAGATGAAATCAATTCTGTCAGTGATTCGTGCAATATCCATAGGATACACTCGACAACGTCACGACGAGTTCGCCATTGATTTCATCTCCTTTCCGATTATATTGAAACGAGATAAATTCATCTCGTTCCCGATCGCGATAGAAGATGAAATCAATTCGGACAATGATTCGTGCATTATCCATAGGACATACTCGACAGCGTCACAACGAGTTCGCGGTTGATTTCATCTCCATTCCGATAATATCGAAAAGAGATGATTTCATCTCGTTCCCGATCGCGAACGGAGATGAAATCAATTCTGTCAATGGTTCTTCTAGTGTCAGTAGGACTCACTCGAAGCCGTCACGACGAGTTTGCCATTGATTTCATCTTCTTTCCGATGATATTGAAACAAGATAAATTCATCTCGTTCCCGATTGCGATCGGAGATGGAATCAATTCGGACAACGATTCGTGCATTATCCATACGACATACTCGATAAGGTCGCATCGAGTTCGCGGTTGATTTCATGTCCATTCCGATAATATCGCAAAGAGATGATTTCATCTCGTTCCCGATCGCGAACGGAGATGAAATAAATTCTGTCAATGATTCTTCTAGTATCCGTAGGACATACTAGAAGCCGTCACGACGAGTTTGCCTTTGATTTCATCTCGTTTTCGATTATATCGGAACGAGATGAATTCGTCTCGTTCCCGATCGGGAACGGAGATGAAATCAATTCTGTCAGTGATTCGTGCAGTATCCATAGGATACACTCGACAACCCCACACCGAGATCGCGGTTCATTTCATCTCCATTCTGATAACATCGCAAAGAGATGATTTCATCTCGTTCCCGATCGCGAACGGAGATGAAATCAATTCTGTCAATGATTCTTCTAGTGTCCGTAGAACATACTCGAAGCCGTCACGACGAGTTCGAAATTGATTTCATCTCCTTTCCGATGACATTGAAACATGATAAATTCATCTCGTTCCCGATTGCGATAGGAGATGAAATCTATTCAGACAACGATTCATGCATTATCCATAGGACATACTCGACAACGTCACACCGACTTCGCGGTTGATTTCATATCCATTCCGATAATATCGCAAAGAGATGATATCACCTCGTTCCCGATCGCGAACGGAGATGAAATAAATTCTGTCAATGATTCTCCTAGTATCCGTAGGACATACTCGAAGCCGTCACGACGAGTTTGCCTCTGATTTCATCTCGTTTCCGATTATATCGGAACGAGATGAATTCGTCTCGTTCCCGATCGGGAACGGAGATGAAATCAATTCTGTCAGTGATTCGTGCAGTATCCATAGGATACACTCGACAACCCCACACCGAGTTCGCGGTTGATTTCATCTCCATTCCGATAACATCGCAAAGAGATGATTTCATCTCGTTCCCGATCGCGAACGGAGATGAAATCAATTCTGTCAATGATTCTTCTAGTGTCCGTAGAACATACTCGAAGCCGTCACGACGAGTTCGAAATTGATTTCATCTCCTTTCCGATGACATTGAAACATGACAAATTCATCTCGTTCCCGATGGCGATAGGAGATGAAATCAATTCAGACAACGATTCGTGCATTATCCATAGGACATACTCGACAACGTCACAACGAGTTCGCGGTTGATTTCATCTCCATTCCGATAATATCGCAAAGAGATGATTTCATCTCGTTCCCGATCGCGAATGGAGATGAAATCAATTCTGTCAATGATTCTTCTAGTGTCCGTAGGACATACTCGAAGCCGTCACGACGAGTTCACCATTGATTTCATCTCCTTTCCGATGATATTGAAACGAGGTAAATTCATCTCCTTCCCGATCGCGATAGGAGATGAAATCAATTCTGTCAGTGATTCGTGCAGTATCCATAGGATACACTCGACAGCGTCACTACGAGTTCGCCATTGATTTCATCTCTTTTCCGATGATATTGAAATGAGACAAATTCATCTCGTTTCCGATTGCGATAGGAGATGAAATCAAGTCAGACAACGATTCGTGCATTATCCATAGGACATACTCGATAACGTCACAATGAATTCGCGGTTGATTTCATCTCCATTCCGATAATATCGCAAAGAGATGATTTCATCTCGTTCCCGATCGCGAACGGAGATGAAATCAATTCTGTCAATGGTTCTTCTAGTGTCAGTAGGACTCACTCGAAGCCGTCACGACGAGTTTGCCATTGATTTCATCTTCTTTCCGATGATATTGAAAGAAGATAAATTCATCTCGTTCCCGATTGCGATAGGAGATGAAATCAATTCAGACAACGATTCGTGCATTATCCATGGGACATACTCGACAACGTCACACCGAGTTCGCGGTTGATTTCATCTCCATTCCGATAATATCGCAAAGAGATGATTTCACCTCGTTCCCGATCGCGAACGGAGATGAAATAAATTCTGTCAATGATTCTTCTAGTATCCGTAGGACATACTCGAAGCCGTCACGACGAGTTTGCCTTTGATTTCATCTCGTTTCCGATTATATCGGAACGAGATGAATTCGTCTCGTTCCCGATCGGGAACGGAGATGAAATCAATTCTGTCAGTGATTCGTGCAGTATCCATAGGATACACTCGACAACCACACACCGAGTTCGCGGTTGATTTCATCTCCATTCCGATAACATCGCAGAGAGATCATTTCATCTCGTTCCTGATCGCGAACGGAGATGAAATCAATTCTGTCAATGATTCTGCTAGTGTCCGTAGAACATACTCGAAGCCGTCACGACGAGTTCACCATTGATTTCATCTCCTTTCCGATGATATTGAAACGAGATAAATTCATCTCGTTCCCGATCGCGATAGGAGATGAAATCAATTCTGTCAGTGATTCGTGCAGTATCCATAGGATACACTCGACAACATCACGACGAGTTCGCCATTGATTTCATCTCCTTTCCGATGATATTGAAATGAGACAAATTTATCTCGTTTCCGATCGCGATAGGAGATGAAATCAAGTCAGACAACGATTCGTGCATTATCCGTAGGACATCCTCGATAACGTCACTGTCACGTCTCCGTAAACTTTTAATGTTTTGTTTAATAATATCAATAATTGGGTTTTTATTAACAGGTTTAACTTTTATTATTTTCCGACCACTTCGTCGCATCGTGTCTCTATGCGGTGTCGGGTGTGGCAGCGCCGATGGTGAGACCGGATGTACCCGATCGAATTCCGCTGATCAAGCATCGCCTGATACGCGGAGTTCGACCGTGGGACTTTGGGAGCGAGCGACTTTCCGTGGACGTTGTCAAAAACCCCCATCGGAGCGACCACTTAGGGAGCGAGCAACTTTCCGTGGACGTTGTCAAAAACCCCCACCGAGCTACCGAGCTAACATCGGTCCGGTGGCGGTGAAGATTTTTAGTTCCCATCTAGCCACGGAAGTAACCTGGTGTTGGGGTATAACTCCGGCCGAAAGCAAGTCGCGTTCCCAGACTCCCGCGTCTTCAAGGGTTCGCGTCCGTCAGTCTTCGGTCGTTAAAATGGTGTCGCGAGTACCGCGTCCACGGGGTTCCCTGGGTTCGGATTCCTACTCACGCACAAAGCGTTCCGCGGCAACCATAATTCCCTTGCATTTGGGAGGTGGATAGTATCCCCTAGTGAACCCGGTGCAAAAGGTGGTTGCACAGGATTGTCAGACTTGTGCGCAGTCGACACCGCCGCGATAGAGACGCATTCATTATAACAACTAATTCCATTCTTTCAAATTGAAAACATAACACAAACCGCGCCCTTAAATTACCTTGTATTGCATTAACCAGTTCTATATTGTTAAAATTAGTGAGTGTGCATGTGTGTGGTGTGTCTGTGTTTACTCATTCAGGCGTCAACAACATTGTAAGTCGGCTATTATTAATAAATAAAACATGTTATAAACGGAAGCACCAAAGTAGTCTGACATCCTCCCCTTTATCCTCCCAGAGAACTCGGGCCCGTATGGGACGAGCAGAGCAGCCCACAAAATAATATTTCACTCGGGAAACCCGGGGTACCGTTCGGTACGTAACATCACAATGAGTTCGCGGTTGAATTCATCTCCATTCCGATAATATCGCAAAGAGATGATTTCATCTCGTTCCCGATCGCGACCGGAGATGAAATCAATTCTGTCAATGGTTCTTCTAGTGTCAGTAGGACTCACTCGAAGCCGTCACGACGAGTTTGCCATTGATTTCATCTTCTTTCCGTTGATATTGAAAGAAGATAAATTCATCTCGTTCCCGATTGCGATCGGAGATGGAATCAATTCGGACAACGATTCGTGCATTATCCATACGACATACTCGATAAGGTCGCATCGAGTTCGCGGTTGATTTCATCTCCATTCTGATAACATCGCAAAGAGATGATTTCATCTCGTTCCCGATCGCGAACGGAGATGAAATCAATTCTGTCAATGATTCATCTAGTGTCCGTAGAACATACTCGAAGCCGTCACGCCGAGTTCGAAATTGATTTCATCTCCTTTCCGATAACATTGAAACATGATAAATTCATCTCGTTCCCGATTGCGATAGGAGATGAAATCAATTCAGACGACGATTCGTGCATTATCCATGGGACATACTCGACAACGTCACACCGAGTTCGCGGTTGATTTCATCTCCATTCCGATAATATCGCAAAGAGATGATTTCACCTCGTTCCCGATCGCGAACGGAGATGAAATAAATTCTGTCAATGATTCTTCTAGTATCCGTAGGACATACTCGAAGCCGTCACGACGAGTTTGCCTTTGATTTCATCTCGTTTCCGATTATATCGGAACAAGATGAATTCGTCTCGTTCCCGATCGGGAACGGAGATGACATGAATTCTGTCAGTGATTCGTGCAGTATCCATAGGATACACTCGACAACCCCACACCGAGTTCGCGGTTGATTTCATCTACATTCTGATAACATCGCAAAGAGATGATTTCATCTCGTTCCCGATCGCGAACGGAGATGAAATCAATTCTGTCAATGATTCTTCTAGTGTCCGTAGAACATACTCGAAGCCGTCACGACGAGTTCGAAATTGATTTCATCTCCTTTCCGATAACATTGAAACATGATAAATTCATCTCGTTCCCGATTGCGATAGGAGATGAAATCAATTCAGACAACGATTCGTGCATTATCCATAGGACATACTCGACAACGTCACACCGAGATCGCGGTTGATTTCATCTCCATTCCGATAATATCGCAAAGAGATGAATTCACCTCGTTCCCGATCGCGAACGGAGATGAAATAAATTCTGTCAATGATTCTTCTAGTATCCGTAGGACATACTCGAAGCCGTCACGACGAGTTGGCCTTTGATTTCATCTCGTTTCCGATTATATCGGAACGAGATGAATTCGTCTCGTTCCCGATCGGGAACGGAGATGAAATCAATTCTGTCAGTGATTCGTGCAGTATCCATAGGATACACTCGACAACCCCACAGCGAGTTCGCGGTTGATTTCATCTCCATTCCGATGACATCGCAAAGAGATGATTTCATCTCGTTCCCGATCGCGAACGGAGATGAAATCAATTCTGTCAATGATTCTTCTAGTGTCCGTAGAACATACTCGAAGCCGTCACGACGAGTTCGAAATTGATTTCATCTCCTTTCCGATGACATTGAAACATGACAAATTCATCTCGTTCCCGATGGCGATAGGAGATGAAATCAATTCTGTCAATGATTCTTCTAGTGTCCGTAGGAAATACTCGAAGCCGTCACGACGAGTTCACCATTGATTTCATCTCCTTTCCGATGATATTGAAACGAGGTAAATTCATCTCCTTCCCGATCGCGATAGGAGATGAAATCAATTCTGTCAGTGATTCGTGCAGTATCCATAGGATACACTCGACAACGTCACTACGAGTTCGCCATTGATTTCATCTCCTTTCTGATGATATTGAAATGAGACAAATTCATCTCGTTTCCGATTGCGATAGGAGATGAAATCAAGTCAGACAACGATTCGTGCATTATCCATACGACATACTCGATAAGGTCGCATCGAGTTCGCGGTTGATTTCATCTCCATTCTGATAACATCGCAAAGAGATGATTTCATCTCGTTCCCGATCGCGAACGGAGATGAAATCGAATCTGTCAATGATTCTTCTAGTGTCCGTAGAACATACTCGAAGCCGTCACGACGAGTTCGAAATTGATTTCATCTCCTTTCCGATAACATTGAAACATGATAAATTCATCTCGTTCCCGATTGCGATAGGAGATGAATTCAATTCAGACAACGATTCGTCCATTATCCATGGGACATACTCGACAACGTCACACCGAGTTCGCGGTTGATTTCATCTCCATTCCGATAATATCGCAAAGAGATGATTTCACCTCGTTCCCGATCGCGAACGGAGATGAAATAAATTCTGTCAATGATTCTTCTAGTATCCGTAGGACATACTCGAAGCCGTCACGACGAGTTTGCCTTTGATTTCATCTCGTTTCCGATTATATCGGAACGAGATGAATTCGTCTCGTTCCCGATCGGGAACGGAGATGAAATCAATTCTGTCAGTGATTCGTGCAGTATCCATAGGATACACTCGACAACCCCACACCGAGTTCGCGGTTGATTTCATCTCCATTCCGATAACATCGCAAAGAGATCATGTCATCTCGTTCCCGATCGCGAACGGAGATGAAATCAATTCTGTCAATGATTCTTCTAGTGTCCGTAGAACATACTCGAAGCCGTCACGACGAGTTCACCATTGATTTCATCTCCTTTCCGATGATATTGAAACGAGATAAATTCATCTCGTTCCCGATCGCGATAGGAGATGAAATCAATTCTGTCAGTGATTCGTGCAGTATCCATAGGATACACTCGACAACGTCACGACGAGTTCGCCATTGATTTCATCTCCTTTCCGATGATATTGAAATGAGACAAATTCATCTCGTTTCCGATTGCGATAGGAGATGAAATCAATTCAGACAACGATTCGTGCATTATCCATAAGACATACTCGACAACGTCACACCGAGCTCGCGGTTGATTTCATCTCCATTCCCATAATATCGCAAAGAGATGATTTCATCTCGTTCCCGATCGCGAACGAAGATGAAATCAATTCTGTCAATGATTCTGCTAGTGTCCGTAGGACATACTCGAAGCCGTCACGACGAGTTTGCCTTTGATTTCCTCGCGTTTCCGATTATATCGGAACGAGATGACTTCATCCCGTTCCCGATCGCGAACGGAGATGAAATCAATTCTGTCAGTGATTCGTGCAATATCCATAGGATACACTCGACAACGTCACGACGAGTTCGCCATTGATTTCATCTCCTTTCCGATTATATTGAAACGAGATAAATTCATCTCGTTCCCGATCGCGATAGAAGATGAAATCAATTCGGACAACGATTCGTTCATTATCCATAGGACATACTCGACAGCGTCACAACGAGTTCGCGGTTGATTTCATCTCCATTCCGATAATATCGCAAAGAGATGATTTCATCTCGTTCCCGATCGCGAATGGAGATGAAATCAATTCTGTCAATGATTCTTCTAGTGTCCGTAGGACATACTCGAAGCCGTCACGACGAGTTCACCATTGATTTCATCTCCTTTCCGATGATATTGAAACGAGATAAATTCATCTCGTTCCCGATCGCGATAGGAGATGAAATCAATTCTGTCAGTGATTCGTACAGTATCCATAGGATACACTCGACAACGTCACGACGAGTTCGCCATTGATTTCATCTCCTTTCCGATGATATTGAAATGAGACAAATTCATCTCGTTTCCGATCGCGATAGGAGATGAAATCAAGTCAGACAACGAATCGTGCATTATCCATAGGACATACTCGATAACGTCACAATGAGTTCGCGGTTGATTTCATCTCCATTCCGATAATATCGCAAAGAGATGAATTCATCTCGTTCCCGATCGCGAACGAAGATGAAATCAATTCTGTCAATGATTCTTCTAGTGTCCGTAGGACATACTCGAAGCCGTCACGACGAGTTTGCCTTTGATTTCCTCGCGTTTCCTATTATATCGGAACGAGATGACTTCATCCCGTTCCCGATCGCGAAAGGAGATGAAATCAATTCTGTCAGTGATTCGTGCAATATCCATAGGATACACTCGACAACGTCACGACGATTTCGCCATTGATTTCATCTCCTTTCCGATTATATTGAAACGAGATAAATTCATCTCGTTCCCGATCGCGATAGAAGATGAAATCAATTCGGACAACGATTCGTGCATTATCCATA
Organism: Ophion slaviceki; assembly: GCA_944452715.1. Taxonomy (NCBI): domain Eukaryota; kingdom Metazoa; phylum Arthropoda; class Insecta; order Hymenoptera; family Ichneumonidae; genus Ophion; species Ophion slaviceki. The sequence goes on along the minus strand of OX101784.1, from coordinate 6,982,376 downwards.
GTACATACTCGACAGCGTCACAACGAGTTCGCGGTTGATTTCATCTCCATTCCGATAAAATCGCAAAGAGATGATTTCATCTCGTTCCCGATCGCGAATGGAGATGAAATCAATTCTGTCAATGATTCTTTTAGTGTCCGTAGGACATACTCGAAGCCGTCACGACGAGCTCACCATTGATTTCATCTCCTTTCCGATGATATTGAAACGAGATAAATTCATCTCGTTCCCGATCGCGATAGGAGATGAAATCAATTCTGTCAGTGATTCGTGCAGTATCCATAGGATACACTCCACAGCGTCACGACGAGTTCGCCATTGATTTCATCTCCTTTCCGACGATATTGAAATGAGACAGATTCATCTCGTTTCCGATCGCGATAGGAGATGAAATCAAGTCAGACAACGATTCGTGCATTATCCATAGGACATACTCGATAACGTCACAATGAGTTCGCGGTTGATTTCATCTCCATTCCGATAATATCGCAAAGAGATGATTTCATCTCGTTCCCGATCGCGAACGGAGATGAAATCAATTCTGTCACTGGTTCTTCTAGTGTCAGTAGGACTCACTCGAAGCCGTCACGACGAGTTTTCCATTGATTTCATCTTCTTTCCGATGATATTGGAACAAGATAAATTCATCTCGTTCCCGATTGCGATCGGAGATGGAATCAATTCGGACAACGATTCGTGCATTATCCATACGACATACTCGATAAGGTCGCATCGAGTTCGCGGTTGATTTCATGTCCATTCCGATAATATCGCAAAGAGATGATAGCAACTCGTTCCCAATCGCGAACGGAGATTAAATCCATTCTGTCAATGATTCTTCTAGTGTCCGTAGAACATACTCGAAGCCGTCACGACGAGTTCGTCATTGATTTCATCTCCTTTCCGATTATATTGAAACGCGATAAATTCATCTCGTTCCCGATCGCGATAGGAGATGAAATCAATTCGGACAACAATTTGTACATTATCCGAAGGACATACTCGACAAGGGCACACCGAGTTTGCAGTTGATTTCATCTCCATTCCGATAATATCGCAAAGAGATGACTTCACCTCGTTCCCGATCGCGAACGGAGATGAAATAAATTCTGTCAATGATTCTTCTAGTATCCGTAGGACATACTCGAAGCCGTCACGACGAGTTTGCCTTTGATGTCATCTTGTTTTCGATTATATCGGAACGAGATGAATTCGTCTCGTTCCCGATCGGGAACGGAGATGAAATCAATTCTGTCAGTGATTCGTGCAGTATCCATAGGATACACTCGACAACCCCACACCGAGTTCGCGGTTCATTTCATCTCCATTCTGATAACATCGCAAAGAGATGATTTCATCTCGTTCCCGATCGCGAACGGAGATGAAATCAATTCTGTCAATGATTCTTCTAGTGTCCGTAGAACATACTCGAAGCCGTCACGACGAGTTCGAAATTGATTTCATCTCCTTTCCGATGACATTGAAACATGATAAATTCATCTCGTTCCCGATTGCGATAGGAGATGAAAACAATTCAGACAACGATTCGTGCATTATCCATAGGACATACTCGACAACGTCACACCGAGCTCGCGGTTGATTTCATCTCCATTCCTATAATATCGCAAAGAGATGATTTCATCTCGTTCCCGATCGCGAACGAAGATGAAATCAATTCTGTCAATGATTCTTCTAGTGTCCGTAGGACATACTCGAAGCCGTCACGACGATTTCGAAATTGATTTCATCTCCTTTCCCATGACATTGAAACATGATAAATTCATCTCGTTCCCGATTGCGATAGGAGATGAAAACAATTCAGACAACGATTCGTGCATTATCCATAGGACATACTCGACAACGTCACACCGAGCTCGCGGTTGATTTCATCTCCATTCCGATAATATCGCAAAGAGATGATTTCATCTCGTTCCCGATCGCGAACGAAGATGAAATCAATTCTGTCAATGATTCTTCTAGTGTCCGTAGGACATACTCGAAGCCGTCACGACGAGTTTGCCTGTGATTTCCTCGCGTTTCCGATTATATCGGAACGAGATGATTTCATCCCGTTCCCGATCGCGAACGGAGATGAAATCAATTCTGTCAGTGATTCGTGCAATATCCATAGGATACACTCGACAACGTCACGACGAGTTCGCCATTGATTTCATCTCCTTTCCGATTATATTGAAACGAGATAAATTCATCTCGTTCCCGATCGCGATAGAAGATGAAATCAATTCGGACAACGATTCGTGCATTATCCATAGGACATACTCGACAGCGTCACAACGAGTTCGCGGTTGATTTCATCTCCATTCCGATAATATCGCAAAGAGATGATTTCATCTCGTTCCCGATCGCGAATGGTGTTGAAATCAATTCTGTCAATGATTCTCCTAGTGTCCGTAGGACATGCTCGAAGCCGTCACGACGAGTTCACCATTGATTTCATCTCCTTTCCGATGATATTGAATCGAGATAAATTCATCTCGTTCCCGATCGCGATAGGAGATGAAATCAAGTCAGACAACGATTCGTGCATTATCCATAGGACATACTCGATAACGTCACAATGAGTTCGCGGTTGATTTCATCTCCATTCCGATAATATCGCAAAGAGATGATTTCATCTCGTTCCCGATCGCGAACGGAGATCAAATCAATTCTGTCAATGGTTCTTCTAGTGTCAGTAGGACTCACTCGAAGCCGTCACGACGAGTTTGCCATTGATTTCATCTTCTTTCCGATGATATTGAAACAAGATAAATTCATCTCGTTCCCGATTGCGATCGGAGATGGAATCAATTCGGACAACGATTCGTGCATTATCCATACGACATACTCGATAAGGTCGCATCGAGTTCGCGGTTGATTTCATGTCCATTCCGATAATATCGCAAAGAGATGATTTCATTTCGTTCCCAATCGCGAACGGAGATGAAATCAATTCTGTCAATGATTCTTCTAGTGTCCGTAGAGCATACTCGAAGCCGTCACGACGAGTTCGCTATTGATTTCATCTCCTTTCCGATTATATTGAAACGAGATAAATTCATCTCGTTCCCGATCGCGATAGGAGATGAAATGATTTCAGACAACGATTCGTGCATTATCCATAGGACATACTCGACAACGTCACACCGAGCTCGCGGTTGATTTCATCTCCATTCTGATAATATCGCAAAGAGATGATTTCATCTCGTTCCCGATCGCGAACGAAGATGAAATCAATTCTGTCAATGATTCTTCTAGTGTCCGTAGGACATACTCGAAGCCGTCACGACGAGTTTGCCTTTGATTTCCTCGCGTTTCCGATTATATCGGAACGAGATGAATTCATCCCGTTCCCGATCGCGAGCGGAGATGAAATCAATTCTGTCAGTGATTCGTGCAATATCCATAGGATACACTCGACAACGTCACGTCGAGTTCGCCATTGATTTCATCTCCTTTTCGATTATATTGAAACGAGATAAATTCATCTCGTTCCCGATCGCGATAGAAGATGAAATCAATTCGGACAACGATTCGTGCATTATCCATAGGACATACTCGACAGCGTCACAACGAGTTCGCGGTTGATTTCATCTCCATTCCGATAATATATCAAAGAGATGATTTCATCTCATTCCCGATCGCGAATGGAGATGAAATCAATTCTGTCAATGATTCTTCTAGTGTCCGTAGGACATACTCGAAGCCGTCACGACGAGTTCACCATTAATTTCATCTCCTTTCCGATGATATTGAAACGAGATAAATTCATCTCGTTCCCGATCGCGATAGGCGATGAAATCAATTCGGACAACGATTCGTGCACCGCATGAATTGTCCATTTGCTCTCGATAGTATCTTCACCAAATGTTGATAGTATCTTCACAATTACATTCTCTATGGGACGACGTAGGGATTTTTCGATCAAATTTTGAAAAAATGGCGGACATTGAAAGAAATAAATCGATTTTTTGCCCAAAAGATACGCGATAAATTGTTTATAAAAAAAAGTTTACATTTAATTTAAAAAATCGGCTACGTACGCCCATAGAGAATGTAATTTGAAGCCGCGATCAAAATTCAAATCGATTCATGCAAAGGGTTCGCGTATTCCGGCCTCCCATTTTCAAAAACAAGTTTTTCAAGATGGGCTCTGTCGTCGCTATTTTGTGTGAAAATTATAATACATTTTTTTATTCTTTAGTATGTGTTAAATAAACCCTCTAAAAAGAAATCCTATGCCTTTTTTCATACTGCCAAAATAAATTGTCAAAGTTAGGCCTAATTTTCTGCCGCTCGAGTGGTGTTACCCCTTAAGAGAAACCGCAAACAGAGTCGCAACGCTTTGGGATTTCCAGAATCAACCCGTATCGGTACGTGAAAAATTGTATCTCAGGCGGTGCAGAAGATCTTCTCATCTATTTTCAATTCCAAAAAAACGTCGTATCGATTTTCGTCTGTCGGAACCGACTGATTTCGTCTCCCCTAATGAGGAAATGGAAAGCTTCTCCTCATGTTTCCTAACCCAGCTCGAACACACTTTGAGATGATATTCGTACAGAAAAATGTATTTTTGGAGATCAATCCGACTATAATACTGAACGGAGTGGTCGAATGAGAAATGGAATCCCGAAAACATCCAATACTCGAAAATGTAGCGTCAAGTTATTGAGAGTTTGTTAATAAAAACTTATGTATTGATTTTTTTTCAATACGCAAGAAAAATCGTTCGGTTTATCGACATTCGATAATCATTGACATTTCTTTGGTTTTGTTAATTTTTATTTCTTAAGGAAGCAAAGAGAACAGGCGCTCTCGATGGATAATCGCTGCAAAATTCATAAATGTCATTAATTGCGGCGCGCTTCACGCTTTGGCACGCAATACGCCGAGCGATAGCAGACGATAGGTGAAACGTCAAATCGTGTGTCACGATTCTCGGGCCGAATAGGTTGACAGGCAACGTAGCGAATGTTTCGCTAAACGTCAGATCATGCGCGCTGGCATTTGTCAAACGCTGCTGTTTCGCAGAACCTTCTTGACGTCGGCTACGACTTCGTGGCCCTTCGTCTACTCTTCTGCCCTTTTCGATCGTCCAACATGGCGGATTCGAGCGTTAATTTCGAAGATCGAACGCCTATTTTCTAATGCTTCTCATTTGATGACGAAGGCGAAAAAAAGAAAACGGCTCGGTAGAAATCTTCGCAGTAACCTGCCGAACCCGGCATTTCCCGCTGATACACCTATTCTGGATCACCCTGTATATTGGAATCGGAGAAAATTAGAAGGCTAGTTTTTTGACAGGTTATTTTGTAGGTGCCGCAGGTGCTAAATACAAGTTTATCTAAAAAATCGGGGTATGAGGCTTTTTAGGGGATGAAAGAGGATGGGGGTGGATTAATGCCAAACTACAACCCCTACGAGGTCGGCGCCGGAAGACAAAATGTTCAGAGTTCATTTTTGGGGTGAAAAAGTGGGGTGAAATTTTGAAAAATCAGTTTTCATTCGATAACTCTTTAGGAAAAATTCATACAATTTTTGTTTCAATGGGAACGTTGTAGCCTTTCAATAGACGCGTCGATCGAGCATTCGATCATCTCTCTCCAATAGTATCTTCACCACCAAAAGAATTATTGAAGTATGGAAAAAAAATTGTTTATTGATTAACTCAAAAACAATCGATTTGTCGGGGATGGTTTAAATGTACGAAATGTAGAGAATAATTTTCTGTATATTTTCTGTCCTATGGACCACACTTGAATTTTGCTTTTTCTCACCCCTCTCAGGGGTTGAAAATTCAAATTGAAATTCTCGGTAAACTATTGACCAAAAATAAGGAGATACAAGTTTGGCGCTGTAGACAAAAATGTAGCTGAGGGTTCAAGCTACAAATTGTTGCACGGCGGCGAATTCGTGCCGTCAATAGTTTTTCCGGAATCTCATTTAGTATTTTCAACCCCCGAGAGGAGTTGGAAAATAAAAATTCAAGGTTGGTCCATAGAAGCGATAAAATAGAGAAAATTATTCTCTACATTTCGTACATTTGCACCACACCCTAAAAATTGATTGTTTTTTCAGTTAGTTAATAAACAATTTTTTTCGTATTTTAACAATTTTTTTGGGGGTGAAGATATTATCGGAGAGTGATGACCAAATACTCGGTCGACGCATCTTTTTAAGGGCTACAACGTTTCTATTTGAGCAAAAAGTGTACGATTTTTTAAAAAAGAGTTATTGAATTAAAACTGATTTTTCAAAATTTCACCTCACGTTTTCACCCACAAAATGATTCTCTACGACTTCGGCGCTGTGGACAAAACTAAAGCCCGGATTTTTCTGCACATCTTGTCTCACGGCGTCGACCTCGTCGGGGCTGTAGTTTGGCATAAATCCACCTCCATCCCCTTTCATCCCCTAAAAAAACCCTACACCCCGATTTTTAGGCAAACTTGGCACCCGCGGCACCTAAAAAATCACTTGGCAAAAAATTTGCCTTCTAATTTCTTCCGATTACGGGGGTTTTCAGCGACAGCACGACTGTATTAAACATAGAACACGCGTTTTGAAAGACAATTGATCTGTCGAAAAAAACTGGATAATTAAATCCTGAAAAGAGGAAACCGTGAATTCCAATGTACTTCTTGCGGAACCGAGTTTTAATAATAAAAATTGCAAATAGAAAGAAGTGTACTTTTACTTTCTAATTACAAGTGAATATTATCCGATTCACGCCCTTCTCCTTTGACGATTTAATTATCCATTTGGTATGATATTCATTTAATATTCGATTAAATTTTTATTTTATGTATTTCATATTTATTTCAAGTCCTAATGTACTTTTAGCAGACACGAATTTTAATAATTAATATTGCAAATAGAAAAAATGCATTTGTATGATATTTATTTAAGGCCTTAGGCCACAGTAACGGGTATAAAATCATCTGCGCATTTAACAATTTTTTTTCCTATGACATAGTCATTCGCTCATAAAATCAATTACACATCTATTTAGCATGAATATCAAGCTGTTAGAAAGTATATATATTTTTTTCGATGTACGAAATGGCCGACTACTCGAAGCTTCTCGAAACAGCTTTTTTCCAATTGGCGTGACAAATAACTTCAACAATTTTCACCCGATATACTTCAAATTTAAAAGTTATATTCCTAATTGCATTTCGCACAGAAGTACGTGCGCAATTTCTGATTAATCGAAAACTTTTTATTTTATGAGCAGTTTCTGAGCAGTTATAAAAAAATTTTACTGAAAATCCATCTTCTCAGTTCAAATACCTACAACTTTTGAATAAAACAATATTTTTCAAATTTCGAACGGACTTCTCTAGGTACTCTAATGTAGATAGACGAGAATTTTTGTTTTTTGTTCTAAGTAAACAATTGTGGATGCTAAATGTCGCGTCGCGGAGCACCTAAAAAAAAGAAAATATTAGTAGTCGGCCATTTTGTACATCGAAAAAAAATATATATACTTTCTAACAGCTTGATATGCATACTAAAAAGATGTGTAATTAATTTTATGAGTAAATCTCTTTTCCATACGAAAAAAATTGTTAAATTCCCACATGATTTTATACCAGTTACTGTGGCCCAAGGCCTTAACGTTTAATTTTGCATGATCGTCTAAGTCCATTAAAAAGTTCTTTTTTATTTGCAAAGTTCTTTCTTCTGTTGCAATATGTTTGTGATGATCTTATGGTCTTGAAGTTTCCATCGTTGGAACGCAACGAAAATTTGTTTTCGTATTTTTATTTTTATCCCAAACTATTTTTCGTATTTTTATTTTTAACCCAAACAAAGATGCCTGCGAAGATTTTGTGTCTCTTTGCATACCATAGTTTTCGCTGTGATATGCCTGTAAAAATCTTACTGCGAAGCACAAGTACATAGCATAGCGCATGAATACAAGTCACAGTTTCATGCGTTACGCCATGTACATCGGCTTTGCAGTAAGATCTTCAGGAGCATCTTCGTGGAAGATCTTCGCAAGTATGTACATTGGACAGGAACCTGTGTTTCGGAAAGACCAATGGATACAATATCATCGCAAGCTCAATTGTAGCCTTTCGTACCTGCGAAGATTTTCTTTTCGATGCAATATGCCTGCGACAATCCAGCCCAAAGATGCTAGCAGAAACCTTGTGTCTCTTTGCGAATCGTAGTGTTCTGTGCACTATGCCTGAAAAAATATTTCTGCAAAGCACAAGTACGTTGCATAGCGCATTGCATACTTAGGCTTTGCAGTAAGATTTTCGCATGTACATCTTGGTGAAAGACCATAGCAGGCATACTGCGTCGGAAGGAAAATCTTCGCAAGACAAAGCGATATAAGTGTACCTGCCAAGATATTGCCTCCGTTGCTTTGTACAAACCAAACCTCATGCAATGGACCTGCAAGGATTCTGCTGCAAAGCACAAATATATTGTTTTGTGCATGATACTGTGCTTCGCAGAAAGCAAGCTTGGTCTCTTTCAGCAACTTTTACTTTCCTGCAAGAGCTACGCTTATGTGTAAATGCACAGGGCCATTGCAGACTTTTTTGTACTAGAACACGTTTTCACTTACCTCAAATTACTGCGACATTCTTCACCTTATTAGCTTTGTTGCCCTGAGCTTCGATGTAACTCCGAATGATAGCGTCGGTGGTTCTTCCATGTTGCTCCGCTGCCCTTCGCTGATGAAATGCACTTCTCTTCCTGTCCATCATCATCTGGTTCGGTGGCATGAACACAAATGACACACATCATCTGAAAAAAATTACAATTTATTGCTGAAAGTTTTCTCACTCGCAGTACTGCGGAGAAAGTGTATCTTAACCTCACATTCATTTGTGAGGTTTAGCACATACTTTATCGCAAGTAGCGCTACCGGTAAAAAAACGTAAACAAAAAGAATAAATAAAAAAATGGAAAGAACAAATAGATGTAAAGGCCATTCCACGAAATAACTCTGCGAAAAACAGAAAGAGTAAAATGAATACATACCTCCACGTCGCTTGCAGCTCACCCAGTAAATGGCACTATAAAAATGTTTTTTGTAATATCGTCGCACGAAAAACAACACGAAGTTTGTTTTTGGCACTGTACTTTTTTGAAGAACAAAAATTGGATTTTTGAGCAAGCTCGCACATGGCCAAATGTCAACTGTTAAAATCTCGATGCATGCCATTCGACGGAATTCGCGGGAACTACGTTCCACAAATATCGCGCGAGATTGCCTCGGAATCGTAAACAATTACCTACTATTTATGGATTCCCATGGTTTTCCTGAAATATGTGAAGGAATGAAATCATTCAGGTGCCAAAATGCGTGTTTTTAACGTGGCTACACGTCTCTTCTTCGCTCCAAGTCCTGGCTTTAGCCAAACTTTTTATTTTCCATCATTTCCATCACGAGTTCAGCATGGTAATACAAACTACTTTTTTTTTCTTCGATTCAAGAAATTTAATGAGAAGACAGCGCTCGTCTATCAATTTGACATTGTCTGGTTAAATTTCATGAGATTCTGAAGAGCCCCTTAAGCAAATCCGTGGGTATCTACTATCGCTTTCTGCCTTACCGACCGCGATGGGGTAGCATTCCCTCTTAATGTTAGTCTTTAAGATAGGTCTATGTACGTGTTTAGGCAACCTAATAGCAAATTTTTTCAGCTTGTACCTTCTCGCTTTGTGTCAATGTGTACAACAATTGTTTCCATACGAATACCACCGACATCGTCTACTACGAAACTCACTGTCCACCCGAAGAGATGTAGTCTTATAAAACCGAAGCCAAGCATCCGATACTCGCTCGACTATACGACACACCAATAGACGTAATTTGCATTACCATAAGGCATAGAAAATCCAATTACCGCTTTATGGATTTTCTAAAATAAGGGGAGAGGTGTAACGAGGCCCTTTCCAGCCCGTGTCTTTTTCCTCCCCACAGACTCTCTGTACCCCTAGCCAACTCCCCCGCATCATAAATTATCGCTTCCTGGACCGCACTTCGACCCGATGCTGTGTATCTCGCCTCTAACTTTCCCAGGACACAAGTATAATCGACTGCATTCCAATCCCTCTTCACACACCTTACGTGACTATTCCCCAAATTCCTCCTCTACGAACCTTTTTATCGCTCCTGTTCCCGCGGACCCGCCTAGTCAGTGCAGCTGCTTTTCCGAGAATCCAGAAACACACGTGTGCGCGTTTGCCTTTGAAATTTCCAAACGCTTTCCCAAAAATCCTCCCCACTACGAACACTCTCCCACGGTCGATTTTTTTTATAAACACCTCGCGCGATCGTTCTGTAAGCATTTTACTCATAGACTGTACTGGACGAATGTTGTAGCCAGACTCGTTGAATAAATCTTCGTCGCGATTCGATTAAAGTATCAACCGCATCCTCGCATCCAAAAACCGCGCTTCGAAGCCAAGCTGGCCACTGGCCTTCGTAATTAAGAAAAATCCATTTTCCGACATAACCTTATCCTCTTTTTATTTCAGATACAATGTTCAATAGACCACAGAGCGCGACCACAAGACAGGAGGTGGAGATGATCGTTAAAGCGCAACGGGCCTTGAACGGAACTACGGATGTCATAGAAAAACTGCGTTTGCTTTGTTTGACACGTGGCGCCAACGGTATTCTCGGTCTCGCTAGGTCGGTCAAATCAAACGAAAATTCTTCCCGCCCTCATTTTAAAATAGACCGCGTTAATTTTCATTTACTTCGATAATTTGCAATTGATTCTTTCGCCCAGAGTACTAGAAAATCTACAAAAAACGCAAGTAAAACTCACTTTAAATAGCCAAACTATCGTTAATTTTGTTTGTTACGTCCATATGCTTGTTTTTAAAAATTAATATCCCGGAGAAATGAGTAAAGCCTAAAATTTGGATTCTGCAAATACCTTAAAAATATGTCAGTTCCTTATGAATAAAATAAAAAAAGAAAAGCGTCAAAATCTGTATGTGCAATATCGCATCTACGGTTCTGAAATCGTGGCTAAACTGCTTACATCGTCCATTAACGTATTATACAGGGTGTCTCACATAAAGTGTTACAAGCTCACATCTTAGCTCACATCTTAGAAAGTACGGAATATAATTTGAAATGTGTCAAATAAAAATCGTTTCGTTTTAAGAGGAGGAAAAGATGGGAATGTCAATTTGACGTTCGGTGTAACCGCCAAGGTCACATAGAGTCAACTGCGAAATTATTAATTGGAACCCTTATTTTTTGTACATTGTTATAGCTTACATCGAGAGATGTTCAGAACACTATACATTAATATTTTGATATCGAATACTTTTTTGTAATACCAGTGGTAAGAAAATTTTCCAGTCTCATAACTGAAAAAATACTCGATGAAAACATACTTTTTCTTAGTCTTCTGAAAGTCCCTCGGGGTAAGCTATAAGAATATAAAAGAAAGCATAATCGTACTAATAAAAAATTTGAAGCTCACCCTCACACGGCCTCTGGCAGTCACACCGAAGGTCAAATTGACATTGCCATCTTTTTCGCCTCCTGAAACGACACAACTTTTATTTGAAATATTGCCGGTCATAATGCCGTACTCTTTGAAATATTGCGGGTCATAATGCCGTACTCTTTGAAATATTGCGGGTCATAATGCCGTACTCTCTGCGATGAGCTTGTATCTCCTTATGTGAGATATCCTGTATATGTGTGCGAATAAGTTCTGAATTACTGTGCAGGGTTTTTCGACGAATGGACGAGGATGGAAACAAACAATTGACCCGGGACGAGCTTGCCGAAGGACTGAGTGAAATTGGATTCGAAATCACCGACGACGAGATTACTGAATTTTTTTATAAACTCGATGCAGATGGCAGCGGTGGTATCGATTTGACCGAGTTCATAACAACCATTCGAGTAAGCTTAGTAAACGGCGGTGCCAAAATAATCGTGCAAGGAAAGCCTGCTTTATTCATTACTTTGGTAATGAGTAAAGCAGAGCAAAACGATATTCATTGCTTCAGTAATTAAACACGGAAACCCAAACAATTTTCCTTCACTTCCATAATAAATAATGGACCTAACCTTATTATACATTATTTCAGTAATGACTGATGGATTGATATGCCATTGCATAGCATACTTGCAAAGCAATGGACAATGGTTTGTGTCTCCACTTCTTATTATCAAATCAATGAAAAATCGATTGTGCTTTCATTACTTATTACCAAAACAATCGTGGAGAGAAGTCGGCTTATTTTTCCAACCATCTGAAAGGTCAAGAACTGAATGCTAGGATTTTTATACAAACTACATAAACATAACCAAGTGGGTTGTTTTGTTGGCACTTTGGGCACCGATCGGGTAAATTCAAATCGTCGCGGAGCCGGGTTGAAATTTCGAACTTTGAATGCACCGATGGTTTGACATTCCTAATTTTAATGTTCCGAAATTACAAGGTTCGTCACGATCATGCCAGCGAAAGTCTACACAGTTGACTGTAAATGATTTAGAACGTATAACATTGTCTAGAAAAAATTCTAGATTGAGGTAAAATCACTTCTTAATAAAAAAAAATCATGAAATAATTCGGCAATTTATTGAATTTTTTTTAAGAGTTTTGAGCGTTCTGATCATTAAAAGTTCGGAATTTCAACCCGGCATCATCGTCGCCAAGCGAACCATTTGGTATATCTTACTTGCACATAGGATAACGAACTAGGATCAAAGAGTAAGATTAATATTCTTGCATAGGTTAAAATAATTATTTCCTTCTATTCTTTATTAACGGAGTTTTCCTCTCTGGAAGCCCAATTTGAAGGGTCAGAACGATATTTTTTTGTAATAATGCATTGGTGAGAATCAATTATTTTTTCCCAGCATGTTGTACACGCATGTTTGTGGTTACAATATAATTTTTCGGAAGAAAATCTTTTAAAGTGTCCATGGCGCTGCAGTTGGCGTTGCAGTCCTCCAGCGGCAAGGCCCAACACGACGGGATCTCTACCAGGCTCAAATGCAATCTGAAACGAAAACAAAAAATGTTTTCTTCAAATATATACAACTGTTGTGCCCCTAATTTGAGGCATATTGCAAATCGCATAGAAATTACCGTATTCGATTGACGAATTCGAAAGGCCATAGGCCCCTGTGCAAACGACAGCAGTTTGGGCAGGTGAAACACCTCCAGAGGTGACTTTGGCGACACGTATCGCTGAATCGGCATCGTACGATTCGAACGTTCGAGAGCGTTCGATTGCCACTAACCGAGTTAACAATTAGAGGAGCGAAACGTCAGAAGTTAATCTTTGGTTAGCAACTGAAGCGATCGGTCTCAATGCAATTAAACATTTTGTATATCAAATGTTGCCTAGTTATAATAAAGTTAAATAGTTGTAAGTTCATAATTCCTGAGTTGGAGATTTACTCGTCATTGGAAAGACCCCACCCATGTGCGGGTAGCCGACGTTCCGAGTACGGCCGACGCTTGTCTGTATTGCGCCAGCTCATTGGCTACCAACGATCGCCGGTTTACGACGACCCAGCGTTGGCGAAACGTACGAGCGATGCTTGGCTACCAAGCGGCAACGAGTTGGCAGTCAACGATCGGAACGCGACTATGGCCCAGAGTTATCGAAACTCTCGTTCGATCATCGCGTCGACGTTAGGCTCGGGTAGTTGGCGCAACGCTGGCCACCACATTTCATCCTACACTGGGTAATCGTCGCCAGGGTGTAGTTGGCCACCGGTTGCAGACCCAGAATACAGCCAACGTTTAGTGGTAAGGCGCCGTCGAACCAGCAGCCGACAATCGGAACGCGACTATGGCCCAGAGCTGTTGAAACTCTCGTTCAATCGTCGCGTCTACGTTAGGCGCGGTAGTTAACACAACGCTGGCCACCATGTTTCATCCGACTCTGGTTGATCACCGCCCGACCCTTGTTGACTACCGCTTGTAGCTGCAGAGTTCGGCCGATGCCTGACCGTAAAATAGCAGTAGCTTGTCAGTAGACCATTGGTACTCGGCCGTATGCCCGCGTTGTGCGAATTTCCGTATGAGCTTCGCCTCAACAGCACAGTGTAGCGTGTAACATTGGCAGCATTGACATTTTAGAATAGGGTTTAGTTTTGATGTTTGCAGTATTTCGGTGTGAAAACAATTTCGATAATTGCAGGGATTAGGGATCCGTTCAGTAGTTTCGAAGATTTTATCAACAAGCCGTCGAAAAACGTCGTTTCGAGAAAAACGCGTTTAAAGTTTCGTTGGGTTACATAAATACATAACAAATTTTTAATGTATTTCGAAAGTGTATTTATTAAGTGTAACAACTTTCATATCAATATCTATAATATAAACCTATCAAAACAATTAATGAAAATACCGTTTTTTAGCGTCTAAAGTGAGAAGACCCCTTAACCTTTTGCGGCATAGAGTAACACTGGTGTTACACCTAATTCAATTCAGATTTTGACGATTCAAAAGTGTTTTTTAATTAAATATGGCGGTTGTAAAAGCGTTTAGACGTTCCTAGGCCTTTAATCACTACCAAAACATACCTATTAAGTTTTTCTTTTTCACGTAGCGGGTCTCATCAATAATGAAAGTGCAAAAAAACGTGCATGTAAAGAAAAATCTATGCTTCAAAGGATTAAACGTAGTGCCGATGCCGGAATCGACGTCGGGTCGATGCCGCATCAGCGTAGGGCCGACGCTGGTATCGACGTAGGCTCGATGCCGCAGTCAACGTAAGGCCGATGCTGCAAACAACGTAGGGTCGACGGCGAAATCAACGTAGGGCCGACGCTTGGGCGTTACGTTGGTCCGATGTTATCATCCCGGCGTTTATTGGACGCCGAGCCTACGTTAGTGAACAGAGTCGGGCCGCCGTTCTAACTCAGGCGATCATCGTTGCGCCGAGGTTGGCCCGACTCTAAAATCGTACATATGTAGCTACCCGTCCTCGATCGCCCGATTCCGGCCACCAGTCTTTTTCGGGGACGTAACTCCCAGGGCACATATGTTGGCGCAATTCAGCGGCATAACATTGGTGGCAGCAGTGGGATTCCACAATGTGGGAAACGCGAACTCATCAAAATACTGAAAACAAAATACGAATAAGCAACTAAAACTAGAATCCCGACCGAGTCGGAACGAAGAAAAAAAATTAAGAAGGAAACGTGAAACGTAAGGAAAAGACCGAGCCGTACGTACAGAGCCATTCGAAATAAACTGGATTCCGAGGATCACCGATGTGAGACCGACCCCGAGACCGAAGAGTCAACATCGCCATCAGCTCCAGAGAAACAACAAAGAGCACGAGATTAACGACCGAAGCAACACGACAACAGAGATTCAACATCGTTCCACATCATTCAAAGGCTTTCATCACGAGTTCGACGACCGAACGAGGGCAACAAATCTACCGACAACAGCGATTCGACTACGAAACATCGATCATCATGCACCCGATCATCTTACTGTAAGTGACGGAACATGTATATATGAAAACCCTCCAAAGCCAAATAGAGATTAATGTCGAACGAAGAAGAGCGTAATAAATTATATCGACTACCTGGTAGACATGTACTATCGCGATCATTACAATCTGTCTTCGACAAGCGTCGCGAAGGCGAAGAAAAATGTGAATTAGAAGAACCTAGTAAAAAAAAAGTCCAAGAACAGACACTAGCTCCGACTGTACCCCAAATTCTCAAAAATCTATTGCCGGACGTGTTGTAACAAAACACACAACATTCCGAACTACTGCGGATCGAACCGTAACTTTTTTATCCGATTCAGATCAATCTCCCGATACTGTAAAAACTGGACGTGGTCGTGAAATCGATTTACAGGAATTTTCCCTGTTAGAAACTAGCTTCGGAAATATGGCGCGACCAGCTTTAAACGAGAATGAGTTTGTGACATTGAAAGAGGCTCGAAGTCTAATACCGCGATTTAATGGAACAAAGCCCGAAGAGGTAGACGATATAATAGAAGCGTATGGTCTACGACCAGCAAACGACAGTATTGCGGTCGTAGACCAACAAACCCTCTTAAAATCGATATTGGCAACAAAAGTCGCAGGGAAAGCGCGAAAAGACACACGATATAAACAGATAGATTCATACAGACAATTTAAAGAAGAGCTGACGGCATTGTGCGGAACGCGACGTACCAAAGCCGCATTACAAGTCGATTTTAATGCATGGAGGCAAAGAGTAAACGAAAGCGTGTGAGCTTACGGTCAACAACTCGAGACGATTATGATGAAACTGGTAGATGCTAGCACAGCAAAAGAAGAGACTGCAACAGGGAAGAAAACAATTGAAGCATATGTCCGACAATTAGCCCTTCGTAATTTCGAAAGAAGACTACGACGAGACTTTTAGGTTATAGTAAAAGCCCTAGGGTTTGAAGACCTCGGACCGGCTTTAAAAGGGGCTATAGAAGAAGAGAAATCCGGACAGGGAGGAGAGTCAATAAATATACAAATGCATTGGGAAAGATGCGCGCCCGTGACGTGCAATAAATGTCGTATTAGCACACCCGCGTATGGACAATTTAGCATCCCGGCACCAGCAAAAAAATGTGCATCAAATAAATATAAGTTGCAATTACTGCAAGAAACCAGGACACGCGTATAAAGATTGTCGAAAAAGAACTTGGCAACAGGGTCATGGAACCAATAATCAACAGAATTACGGGAACAATAATCAATGGAGTCAAAGGACTCATCAGCATGGTCATGGGACGAATTATGGTAATCGAAATGGGACGCAAGGGAGCCCGAATCAATATCATTGGACGGCAAACAAAAATAAACTGCGTGAAGAAAGACCAAGAGAAGAAAATCGAAACCCCAGCGAAAATAAAAAAGCGATAGGCTCATTCAAACTCGGCATGGTCACGGTAACGACCGAAGAAAAAAAAAGGAACCGTCAGCGGAACAGCCCAAACAGTAGCTACTTGCGCATTTAAAAAAGATCGTCGACTGAAAAAAATGAAACTATACGAAGTAAAAACATTTAATCCCGAAGACACGCCGAGCGATGTCCATATCGCATCACCTCAAGCTCGCGAAAACATTCTCACCTTAAAGGGAGATACAGGAGCTCAGTGTTGTCTCATAAAAAAGAGTGTACTGAAAAAGAGCCTGAAATAATAGACGAGACAATCGAGTTGAAAGGAATAGACGGAATAAAATTTCACGCCGTCTGCAAAATAATGCTGGAAATTGAAACCCCCGCAGTAAACGCAAAACATGGATTTTTCGTAATAGACGATACCGTAGCATTGGAAGTAGGTATCCTAGGCATGGATTTCATTCGCAAACATAACGTCGATATCCTGAACGGAAAATATATAAAAATATACGGGCATTTGGTACCACTTGGTGTAAGAGGAATTAAATTGCCCCCTCGCCCAGAAAAAATATTGTACGCGAAAACATTGACAGCGAAAATAGGATCCGTTGCAGCAAAAGAATTACAACCAGGAGTTAAAATAGGAGAAAGTTTCGTTAAACCGACAGGAAATACTTGCCTCATTCTTGTGCGAAACTCCTGCGATTAAGAAATCGAAAATAATAGGCCGACAGTGCAAATAGAAGAAATCAAATAAGAGGAATTGATAAACGAAACTAATAAAATAAATACCCTGTGTAAGGAGAACAAGATCAAAAGACAGGAAAAAATATGGGAAGAGGTCAAGGGAACCTCAAATTTAAATAAAGCAGAAAAATTTCTACGCGAACTCAGCGGAGAATACACTGACATTTTTCATTTTGAAGGCGAAAAACTGGGCTTCACAAATATAGTCGAGCATCGCATGAATGTCCCAGCAGGAACGACTCTCGTAAAAATTCGTCCGTACAGATTACCGGAAGTATACAAACAGGAAGTCACGCAGCAGGCCGAAGGGATGCTGAAAGACGGAATAATCTGACCGAGTAAGAGCCCATGGAATGCTCCTCTACTCGTCGTTCCAAAGAAAGCCGACGCGGAAGGGAACGTTGAAAAAAGAGTAGCAGTAGATTTCAGGGAATTGAACGAGGTAACGGAAGGTGACTCGTATCCGTTACCCAATATCACCGAAATATTGGACCAATTGGGACGAGCAAAATATTTCTCAACCCTCGATTTGGCATTAGTATTTCATCAAATCCCGATGGCATAGGAGGATAAGCCGAAAGCAGCTTTTTCCACTCCCCTCGGACACTACGAATACAATCGAATGCCATTCGAGCTAAAAAACGCCCAACCATCCTTCCTGAGGCAATGAACGCCGTACTTGCTGGCTTACAAGGACTATGTGCTATGTGTACCTGGACGACATAGTAATATATGGAATATCATTCGAAGAACACAACAAAAGACTGAGAGAAGCAATCGATCGATTAAGAGAGGCTCAATTGAAAGTGCAGCCGAAAAATGTCGATTCTTACGAAAAGAAACCCAATACCTGGGTCACGTCATAACCGAAGTCGGTGTCAAACCCGACGCAGAAAAAATCGAAGCAGTTCAACGTTTTCCTGTTCCAAAAAACGTAAAAGAAGTCCAATCATTTTTGGGACTCGCAGGATACTACCGAAAATTCCGTAAAGATTTTTCGAAAATGGCCAAACCTCTAACGGAACTGATTAAAAAGGAAACAAAATTTGTCTGGAACGAACTCTGCGAGCAGTGATTCGAAAAATTGAAAGAAACTCTCAGTACCGCACCGATTCAGCAATATCCGGATTTCACAAAACCGGTCGTCGTCACAACAGACGCTTCAGACAAGGCAATCGGAGCATTCCTATCGCAAGGCAAAATAGGAGAAGATTTACCAATTTGTAACGCTAGTCGCACTCTGAACAAAGCCGAAACCAATTATTCAACGACTGAAAAGAAAATGTTGGCAATAATTTGGGCCGTAACCCAATTCCGACCATACTGTAACGTCACGTGAAAAAGCGCTATCTATTTCTTTTTCCTTTCCTATTTTATTGAACTCCGGTGAAAACGCGGGGTTACCCGAGTCCGCATAGAAATCGTGGGAAACTATGAAAATGTATTTGTTTTCGTAATTTTCACGATAACGGCATTCTCATTTTTCGACGGGTCCTTATATTTTCTTTAGAATTAGGCGTACCACAGCCGAAACGATATATGTCGATAAGAAGCGAGCGTCGCGCATAATTTCTCACGCTAGAGCACAGTCGATCTTGACTATATCTACACGCAACCCTCGAGCCCAGTTTATGGTAAAATCCTTAGCCATAAGAACGAACCAAATCCTTACTCCACAACAATATACACTCTTCAAAAGAAAATCCTTCATGTCGGAAAGTCGACCCGGCAACAAAACTACGTTGGTGTTTCTCATGCGCTCTCACACCCGGGTCAACGAAGCCTATCTTGAGGAAGGGCGGCGACGCGACCAAGGTCCTTTTTCCTCCCTATATTTTTTCAACGCTCCAGATAACGAGACGCGGACTAGTTTCCGAGAATCGAGATGGAGATTACAAATATCATAGTCTACACCCAATCATAGTCTCCGAAAATGTTTCCCCTTCCAACTCGACCAATCATATGCACTAGTACATTTTCTACATCCTTTTCACTAATCAAAAAAATAACGCATTACGAAAATGCACTTTTCGATTAACTTCTTCTCCCACCATCCCATCATCCAAATTATCCTACAAGCTAGGATAGAAAAATCTTGGAGTCAGTGTTCAATCACCACTCGTTCAGATCTAGTCTCCCAACAGTGTTCCATCACCACTCGTTCAGATCTCGTCTCCCAACAGGGTTCCATCATCACTCGTTGAGTAAAAGTCTCCCGTCAGCTTCCATCGCGTACGAACAAAAATCTCCCAACAACGTTTACTAGAACGATTGCAAAAAACTGTCTCCAGACAGCGAACGCGAACTTTAACTGCAAAATTATACTTGATAAAAAACGCGAACTACAAAAATTTTATTGAGTGTCTACGTTGAACGTGTGTACCGTAATATTTTGCGTAAATCATAATTTAGCTTCACCCTCGTCTCGCGGTAAAAACTCACATGTGTAAAAATGTGTGTCAACGTGTAAACCCAACATTGTTACCGAGCGTGTGCAACCGAAGAGTCCGACCTACCTGCGGAGGCCCGAACCCGACCGCTGTAAACAGATTGCCGTATCCACGACGCATTATCAATGTAAGCGAAATATTTTACGTATCTTTTCTGTATTATTAATTTAATCGAATTAACCAAATTGGTTAATTCCAATAATCCCCGAATTGTTAATTATTTGTGTAGATCAATTCATTTCTTAATTGATTCACTGCGTCATACCCACATTTGCATGCACCTTTCCCTTTTACACCCTCATCCCGAGCTAGTGCACTAGGCGTAGGCTAAAAAGAGGACACCGCGATAGATATATGCCCACGTCCCCTCAGGACCTGACAATACATATACGGAACAAAGTTCACAGTGGTAACAGATCATAAACCTCTCTCAAGGAAGAGTCACCTGCGGAAGCGCGGCACAGAGGAAATCTCCCCGTGAGTTAAAAGAGCCGCGACGCCCGAGTATGAGCAAGAGCAACAGAGAAAAGTGCAGCATTGGCGAATCCACGCCAAGCGAGGGAGCCCGAGAAAAAATAATACCGGAATACCTCGACGCCCCTCTGGGTGGACACCAGTGCAACGCCTTGAACAATGCTGGCGATGGTCAGCTGGCCCCGCGAAAGCGCGGTAGGCTGAACAAAAATAATGCAAGACGTTGGAAGGGAACGCCCACGCGGGACAACGGATGCTCATACGGGCGAAAGGGAATTCCCATCGGCAAAGGAGGATCGAGCCACAGACCCGAGCGAAAGGGAGACAGAGCGATCGCAAGACTCGGGCGCAAGTGAGGACGCAAGCGATAGCGAAACAGAGAAAGAAAATATTAATTGAGCACCCAGGCGTAAAAAGAATGATGCAGCGAATTAAGACGAAGTATAGCTGGCCTGGAATGAATATAGATATACAAGAATATGTATCATGATGCGATAAATGCCAACGAAATAAAATTACAAGACACAAAAACTCACTGTTCAGGAATTACGATCCGCTCGTAATTCCCGAATTGTTCATAATTTTCCGCGGGAATTAGACGAGCGAGTCACGCCGGGATCCTCTCGTGGCTGTCGTCGATGGCGCCACTTTTCGGGGCATTTCCTCTCATCGATCGCGTGATCGCGCGGCTTTTCCCTCACTCACCCTCATTCTGTCCTCATCGATCACAGAGACCACACGCGTCGTCTCACGGGTTGGTCAGTAAACGGAAAATTTCCTCATCGTATTTTTCAGGGCCATAGCTCCTCGCATCGTACAGTACTCGGGACGTAGTTACAATCGCGTACGCCGGGCGATATTACTGCGTTTTTTGGTCATTTTCGGGTTCGCGTAGTGACATTGGACATTTTCGGTCACTTTCGGGTTTGCGCAGTGATTTTGGACATTTTCGGTCACTTTTGGGTATGCGAAGTGATTCCGGACATTTTTCGGGAATTATATCTCACAAGAAGTCGAACTTTCGCACGCGTTCAGCTCATCGGAGTCTTTGCTCTCTCATCGATCGGGTTTCGGGAAATTTTGGACAGTTCTTGTTTCAAAGAATCGTTTTCGATCATTTTCGGGTTTAACACATCGAGTGGGTTCGGGAGTTTTTTGAACATTATATCAACTAATCGACTTCGAGATTTTTCGGGCGTTACTACAGTAGTACTTCGGAGATTTCGGACGGGTTCTTAGCACTATACTCGCGGGTGTTTCGTCTTTTCTCAGTGACGGAAACGCGTAAGCCTCGCGTTTGGTGTCCAGTTCGGATTATCTACGAGTAATTCGGGGACAATACATCGCACAGCGAGGAATTCGGATTTCCGTGTTTTTCTAACGAATCGGGCTCGGGCTCGTGAGAATGTAGAGACTTCCCTTAGTTGACTTCCGTAGTTGACTTGTTCTCAGAACAAGTCAACGGGCAAGGACTCATCATCGGGAACTTACGCTTCACTGGTATACGCAGTCTCATCGGGGCCATCTATTTCGCGGCCTTCTACATCGAGACCGTCTTCATCGGGTGCATCCACATCATCATCCGGGTATGCATGCTCACACTGCAAGGGTGCTCACTTTATCATGGCGTGCCCGAGTTTTTGGCAACTCTCAAACGAGGCAAGACGAGAAGAAGTCACCCGTCAGCGCCTGTGTTTCAATTGTCTGAGGAAACACAGCGTAGCGGCGTGCCAGGGGACGACCAGTTGTAAGGAGTCTGATCGTAAACATCACACGATGATCCACACCGGGTGGTCAAAATCTGGGGACCAACAAGCCACGGGTGGGGCTCAACGCAACCCACAGTCGTCCTCTGCGGGAACATCGAGCACATCGGGAGCTACTCGACCATCGAGCTCAACACAATGAGAGACAGGGGCATTAGCTTGCTCGGGAGCTAACTCATCAACGCTTCCGGGTTTTTCAACTCTGCTGGCCACGGGCTTTGCAGATCTCGAATTAGCATTCGGGGCAACTCACCGGGTACGAATGCTAATCGACAACTGATCGGAGCTCACCTTTGTTTCGGAGAAGTTGGCGAGACAACTCAAGCTTCACCGGGACAAGGCGGCCATTCCTATCATTGGGATTCGGCGGGACTCATTCGGGCTTGACACGAGGCGCAGTCACCTGCATTTTACGTTCAGTAAACTCAAATCATGAAATAACCATTCAAGCGTTCATTTTACCTAAGCTAATGCCTATCCTTCCTTCCTTCTCAACATCCGGATTACATTGGTCTCATTTGGACGGGCTGCAATTAGCAGACCCAGATTTTCTCTCACCACGGGCAATTGATTTCATTTTGGGAGCAGACTAATACTCTCAATTTATTCGTCCAGAAATTCGAAAAGGAGCAGACGGGACTCCTATGGCGCAGAATTCGATATTCGGGTGGTTCGTTCTTGGCCCTATCGCCAATCGGGTTTCATAGTCGGGATTGTCGCAGCAAGTTTCAGTAGATCACAACTTCGAGGAAGTTCAGGATCTTCTCACTCGATTTTGGGAATAGGAAGAGGTTCCCAGTCTACCTGCTCTTCAATTTACGCATGAAGAACAGGAATGTGAGTCTCATTTTGTGCGGACTCACTTGCGGGATTCAACGGGACGATATATCGTTCGATTGCCGATAATGTCGTCTACGAGTCAACTCGGGGACTCGTACGGTAGGGCAGCCCAGAGCCTGCAAAGGCTATTATGACAACTATCACGGGATACCTCATATCAGAAACTATATTCAGAGTTTCTGCAAGAATGTGAGGAACAGTCTCACAAGATACGAGCTTCACGTGCGCTTTTTAAAAAATCACGGATTTATTATTTTCCTCACCACGGGGTGTTGAAAGAATCGAGCACTACAACGAAATTGAGGGTTGTTTTTGACGGGTCAAGCGCTACGAGAACGGGAGTATCGCTGAACGACATTTTGCACACGGGTGCGAAATTGCAACGGGACATTTCAGACGTTCTATTATGGGTACGACGACATCGATACATCTTTGCAACGGATATTACGAAGATGTTTCGGAAAATTCAGGTTCATCGGGACGATTGGGATCTACAGCGGATATTGTGGGTCGATCAACGCGGGAACATAATTGTTTATCGACTCACAACGGTTACATACGGAATGAGGCCAGCTCCGTTTCTCGCCATTCGCGTTCTATTGCAGTTGGTGGAGGACGAGGGCGATGAGTATCCTGAAGTGGTCGCTCCTCTTACAATGGGGCGATACGTGAACGATATTTACGAGGGAGCTGATCAGAGTTCGGATCTCATCACACAGGCACATCAACTCATCGGGATTTGCACGGCGGGCGGCTTTCCACTCGCGAAGTGGCAAAGCAATCATGCAAAGCTTCTCACCTCAATCGGGGTCGACATCAGCACAGTAAATTCTCACTCGTTTAAGGATTGCAAGACAAAGGTACTCGGACTTACATGGATTCCAGCCACGGACGTGTTTAAATTCATAACACTTTCACTCTCAACCGGGAATAAGATCGCAAAGCAGGCTATTTTATCTGAGATTGCCCAGCTCTATGATCCCTTGGGATTTCTAGTACCAGTCGTGATTCGGCCAAATTCCTCTTGCAAAATCTGTGGCTGGAGAAACTCGGTTGGGATGACGACGTCTCATCGCGAGTCCATGACTCTTGGCTTACGTTTCGTCAGGAATTAGCGGATCTGGGGAACATTTCGGATCCGAGATGGATTCATCTCACTCCTTCGTCATCCGTGCAGATACACGGGTTTTCTGACGCTTCACAACTCGCAATGGGAGCGGTTGTTTACGTTCGGTTATCGGGAGCAGAATCAGCAACACGGGTTACGATGGTTTGCGCAAAAAGTAAGGTTGCGCCTATCAAACGTCTTACGATTCCACGTCTGGAACTCTCAGCGGCTCTTCTCCTGGTAAAATTAGTATGGTATGTGCAAGATACTCTCAAGCTCACTGATTCACAGGTTTTTCTGTGGATAGATTCATCCGTCACACTCACTTGGGTAACGAGTCATCCATCTCGATGGAAAGATTTCGTTCGGAATCGGGTCTCATCCGCTCAAGAGCTCCTTCCTAGTGGACAATGAAAATTCATCCCGGGCCGGGACGATCCTGCAGATTGTGCATCACGAGGGTTAACCGTTTCTCAGCTCGAGCGACATACACTTTGGTGGGACGGGCCTCACTGGTTAACAAACCCTCACTTCCATTGGCATTCTCACATCACCGGCGTGGATCTCACAGCAGCGCTTGAAGAGCGACCAGGCCTCACGCTCACTGTCTCAGCAGGCTCAACTTCACCGGTCTTATGGAACCTCATCCATCGATACTCATCTCTCACTCGGCTGTTGAGAGTCACCTCACTCTGCTTCGAAGTATTTACGACACTTCACAGACAAAACCAAGGGAGACCGGGCTCACAAAACTCCCCGGGCGACCTGGAACACGCACGGTTTTTTTGGGCTAAAGCCACACAAGGGACACACTTCTCATTGGAACACTTCTCTCATCGGGACAGGCACTTCCAAAATCGCATCCTCTCACGCGATTGACGGGATTTATAGACTCAGACGGAGTTCTGAGAGTAGGAGGGCGGTTACAGCACTCAGCCTTACGACCTGCGAGCAAACACGCCGTCATTCTACCTCGGGATTCGGCTCTCACACGACTTCTCATCGCAGATGCTCATCATCGGACGATTCACGGTGGGGCTCAGGTTACATTGGCATACCTGCGCACTCACTACTGTATCATTGGCGGGCGGGCACCAGTACGCTCATTCATCTTGAGATGCGTGAAATGCGCGCGTCAAAGAGGGAAAAAGCTCAGCAACTAATGGGACAGTTGCCTCTCACTCGGGCTACACCTTCACGGGCGTTTCTCAACACGGGAGTGGATTACGCCGGGCCAGTCTCTCTCAAACTCGGACGAGTGCGAGTCTCTCGATCTCACAAAGGCTGGCTGTGCATATTCGTATGCTTCTCAACCTCAGCGATTCATCTCGAAGTTGTTTCAGACTTGACTTCCGAGGCGTTCATGGCAGCGTTTCGGCAATTCACTGGAAGACGGGGCATCTGTCATACTTTATACAGTGACAACGGGACGAACTTTCAGGGAGCCGACGCAGAACTGCGCAGACTCTTCATCAGCGGGACTCGGGAATCTGAAACAACAGCTCAGATATTGGCCAATGACGGCAACCATTGGGTGTTCAACCCACCGGGAGCTCCTCACATGGGCGGGAAATGGGAAGCTGCCGTCAAGTTGGTCAAACATCATCTTCGGAGGACGATCGGGGAGACGGCTCTCACGTATGAGGAATTTACGACTCTTCTTACACAAATAGAGGCCGTTCTCAACTCTTGTCCATTGGAACCTCTCACGGAAGATTCGGAGGATCTCTCTGCGCTTACACCGGGACATTTCCTCATCGGGGAAGCGCTCACCGCAGTTCCAGAGCCATCGCTACGGGAAATTATTCCTGCTCGGCTCTCCAGGTGATAGCTCATACAAGAGCGGCTGCAATCATTTTGGGATCGTTGGTCAACGGGCTACCTACAACGGCAACAAGCCATTTCAAAATGGCATCATCCTTCTCACGAGATTCGAGTCGGGTCTTTGGGTCTGTTGACCAACGAGAGGACTTCACCTACTAAATGGCCTTTGGTACAGGTCTTGGAACTGCATCCGGGACAGGATGGGCTCACACGGGTGGTCAGTATCAAGACCGCCACCACCACACTCAAGCGGCCTATTGCCAAATTGGCCCTACTTCCAATCTCATCCGGGTCTCAATAAATCGACAGCACTGCTGCCGATGGCGGGCGGAATGTTCAGGAATTACGATCCGCTCGTAATTCCCGAATTGTTCATAATCTTCCGCGAGAATTAGACGAGCGAGTCACGCCGGGATCCTCTCGTGGCTGTCGTCGATGGCGCCACTTTTCGGGGCATTTCCTTTGATCGATCGCGTGATCGCGCTGCTTTTCCCTCACTCACCCTCATTCTTTCCTCATCGATCACAGAGACCAGACGCGTCATCTCACGGGTTGGTCAGTAAACGGGAAATTTCCTCGACGTATTTTTCGGGGCCATAGTTCCTCGGATCGTACAGTACTCGGGACGTAGTTACAATCGCGTACGTCGGGCGATATTACTGCGTTACGGGCGGATCGTCGAGATCTCGGTCGATCCGATCCTTCTTCCGCGTGTCGGGACGCGTCTCACGGCGGCGGCCATTGTCCGCCCTCGTTCGGGAAAGTGCTCATCACCGACTTAAAACGGGGCTTTCCTCACATTTATCGAGCTAATTTTCCACACGTGTACTGTAACTTTGTATTATATCTTGTTAATATACTTTAATATTATTTTTCCGTACATCAAGAACTTGGCGCCTTTTCTTTTTCCACCTACACCAGATCTTCCGGGTCCTTCTCAAACACTCACCGATGATAATCACCGACACACCCGAAAGAGCTTTCGAAAAATGTGCAGTCGATATAGTAGGTCCCCTACCTGAAACCGAAGTAGGACACAAGTATATCCTAACTTTCCAAGATTTATCAACAAAAAATAGCGCAGCCATTCCGTCAAAAAATCAAGAAGCTCAAGAAGTAGCCAAAGGATTTGCAACTCAAATCATCTGCAAATATGGTGTTCCAAAAACAGTCTTATCTGACCAAGGAACGAATTTTTTATGTGAACTCTTTGAGGAAATACTGCACTTTATTTCAAATAAAAAATATCCAAACTACCGCATACCGTCCCCAATCAAATGGAACCCTCGAACGATCCCATAGGACTCTAGCGGAATATCTAAAAAATGTCATTCGAGAGGATCAAAGAGATTGGGATGAGTGGTTGCCATACGCAATGTTCACGTATAACACGACCCTTCATACGGCAACAGCTCATACGCCGCATGAATTAATTTATTAATAGGAAGCCGAGTTATCGACAGCGTTAAAAAAAGTGACAAGAAAAATGTTGTGTCCGCAAACTTGTGCAATACAACAAGTATTTGCGCAACTGCGAGAGTTCCACTTTGTTGCCCTCCTTGCGAGAGTGACACTTTATTGCCCTCCTTGCGAGAGTTACACTTTCGCCAAAATGCAAACGTCAAAACGACACTTTGCGACACATCCTGACCAAGCATCTTATGATGCTTGATCTGGGGCAAATTACGACAATCAGAGTCGACAATTAAGAGAAGACACCAGGGAACAGACAGTCCTTGGTTGGCTTTTGAACGGTTCGGTCCTAAGGTACGACCGACACACTGTAAATTCAATTATAAGACCAGCCCAGTAATAAACTTATATTCCTATTCAACGAACTTGAGTTCCAACTCTTAATTTCGCAACGATCCCAAAATACCCATCCCGGGTTCTCGAGCTGGGGATACAACATTGGTGGCAGCGGTGGGATCTGCCGAAAAGTTCGTTCCTTGTGTGTGGACACGCACAACAACCACTCAAGCACCTTAAGCGAGTGACCGAGTCAACTCGTGTGCTGGAGTGAGACATCCCGACCGAGTCGGAAGAGGAATCCAGAGGAAAGGCTACAGCCAAGCAGAGCCAATCCCAGAAAACCCGGATCCCGAGGATCAACGGAAGAAGGACTCAACAATTAGAAAAATCGTACCCAGAAGCAGAGTACGAAACGAAGGAACGAAGACCAGGACGATCAGAAGATCATCTATCAGCATGCATCTTGCGATCATCTACCTGTAAGTGACGGAACATTTATTAAGTAAACTCCTCCAAAGCCAGAGAATTCGTCTATGTCGGACGAAGAAAAAGCAGACCGGTATCGATTGCCCGGGAGAGACGAACTATCGCGATCGTTAGATTCGTTTTTTAACACTGTCGTAAGTTACGACGGTGAGAGTGATTTAGGCCGAAAGCGTCGTAGGGAAAATCCAAGCACCGAAAAACTAGATTTGACTCCCGTAACGTACGCGAAATATTTAAATCCGAAGCGTCAGCATAATCAGCCTTCGGAACACAATTCGTCAGACGCGTCGTCCAGTGCTGACGAAGCATTTAATCCCGTTGAAACCGAAAGAAATCGCGAATTAAATCACCAAGATTTTATGCTATTAAACCAACGGACAGTAACAATGGCCGAACACGATGACTATATGTCAATGAAAGAGGCTCGAATGAGCATCCCCGTATTCGACGCATCAAAACCGGAAGCCGTTACAGATTTTATACGAGCAATAAAATACGCGTCAACTCGAGTCCGTCCCGAAAATGTCGCGGATTTATTACAAGCTATATTGCATCTCAAATTACAAGGCAAAGCCGCGGCGGACCTGCGTTACAAAAACATAGAGACGTTCGACGATTTGCTGACGTTATTAAAATCACTGTACGAGGCGAAGCGAACAGTCCCTGCGCTACAAATCGAATTCAATTCCTGTAGACAAAAACATGACGAGACTGTACAAGCTTACGCAAACCGCGTCGAATCTATAATGATGGATTTAATCAAGGGTTGCACGCCCATGGTCCATTCCGAAATTGGTAGACAAGCAATCGAACAGCTAATTAGGCATTTTGCCCTAAACAATTTCGAACACGGACTTCGCAAGGACCTGCAGATAATGGTCAGGTCACGCGGGTACCACGATCTAGGAGAAGCAATCCGCGGAGCAATCGAAGAGGAAAAATCGGTCGAAGGAACAAAAACTATCGCGAAGAGCGTTTCCCACAGTAGTGGACAGTCCGCGCCGTCACACGCCCACGAGGGGCAAAAATCGTTCCCGTTTCAAAGGCCCGCGTCGCATCAGGCGCAAACACAAGCGCGTTATAGCTTGCCAGTGCCAACGAAAACAATAAATCAAGCAGAAATAATTTGCAATTATTGCAAAAAAACGGGTCACAGATACAACGACTGTAGACGACGGCCAGGATGGCAAGGCCCGAGTTACCAGCAGAAGCGTTACAATTACGCACCAAACAATAAGTTCCCAAGAAAACAAAATGAGTATAGGCCAAATGAAAAAAACCAAGAAAATGCGCCCAAAAGAACAGTCAGTTCATTAGCAGTCGGCGTTCTCTCAATAGAGAAAGAAACAAAATGCGTTCAAGTGAACGAGAAAAAATATTCGCAAAGAAGAATAATGGACATTCTACTCGGAAAGCCATATGTACACAATGACAAGGCGCCGAGAAGAATTTACCACGTCAGCGCTCAGCTGCCGCGAGTATACGCCAGTGACCTACATGTAACGTCAAAGCAGGCTCGCGACAAAATGCTGACGCTCCGTTGTGACACAGGGGCCCAGTGCAGCATAGTAAAGGTGAATGAATTGGATCCGGAAACACCCATCGAGGACGAGATAATAGAACTTCACGGCCTCGGGGGCAAGGCGTTTCGCACGCTCTGCACAGCTGAGCTAAAACTGGACACCCCGGCCGCTGTGATAACGCACAAGTTCCACGTGGTCGGCAAGGAAGTACCGTTAGCAGTAGACGGACTCCTTGGAATGGACTGTATAGTCGAAAAGGGAATAAACATACTAGAAGGAAAAATGATAGAAATTCGAGGGCACAAAATACCGTTTGTACACGGCACAAAATATTTAAAAATACCCGCCCGCTCAGAATGTATTGTGCAGGCGAGGACGAAGGAAAAAGGCCAAGGATTTACAAGGGAACAAAAAATCCAAAAGGGAATCACGATGGGAAAGGCCATCGTGAAGGCAGAGGCAAACACTTGCCCTGTAATAATAATGAATGTGCTCGAGAAAGAGCAAATTATTAAAAGACCTACGGTCGAGCTGGAAAAAATGGAAATCGACAAGATTAGCCTGGGAAAAGAAAACTGTGACAAACAGAAGAAAGAAGAGGAAACTCAAGAAGACGCCGGAAAAAACGCGGAAATACGAAAGAAAAGGATGGAAAAATTATGACGCGAGGTTAAGGGGAACTCGCATTTAAACACAGAAGAAGAAGAAATTTTGCGAGAAATCTGCGAGGAATTCCCCGACGTATTTCATCTCGAAGGAGAACTACTAGGTTGTACGAAAGCAGTCGAGCATCGGATACCGCTCAAGGACGGGGTAATGCCGATAAAGGTGCGACCTTATCGACTGCCGGAGGAGCACAAAAAAGAAATTCAACGACAGGCACAAAAAATGCTAGATGAGGATATAATCCGCCCCAGCACGAGCCCTTGGAATGCCCCTTTGCTCGTCGTGCCGAAAAAACCAGATGCGGACGGAATAGTCCAAAAAAGGGTGGTCGTTGATTTCCGGAAATTAAACGAGGCTACAGAAGGCGACTCTTACCCACTGCCCAATATCGCAGAGATACTGGACCAGTTGGGAAAGGCAAAATACTTCACGACCCTTGACCTCGCTTCGGGATTTCATCAAATCCCAATGGCAGAGGAAGATAAACCGAAAACGGCTTTTTCAACGCCGCTAGGGCATTACGAGTATAATCGAATGCCATTTGGTTTAAAAAATGCACCTCCTACGTTCCAAAGATTAATGGACGCAGTATTGGCCGGTTTGCAGGGCCTAAAATGCTACGTATATTTGGACGATATTGTCATACACGGAGCCTCACTTGCCGAGCACGACAAGCGGTTACGTGAAGTGCTGACGCGGCTAAGAGAGGCTAATTTAAAAATACAACCCAAGAAATGCGAATTTATGCGAAAGGAAACGCAATATCTCGGTCATATTATAACAGAAGTCGGTGTGAAACCTGACCCTGAAAAACTAAAAGCGGTAAAAAATTTCCCAATACCGAGAAATGTAAAAGAAATACAATCATTCCTGGGACTAGCCGGGTACTACCGCCGATTCATTAAAGATTTTTCCAAGATCGCTAAACCAATGACGAATTTGATCAAAAAGGGTGTGAAATTCGAATGGTCCGAATTATGCCAAAGCTCATTTGACCGTTTAAGGGAAGCCCTGATCACGGCGCCCATACTCCAGTATCCCGATTTCACGAAACCGTTTATCGTGACCACGGATGCCTCGGATAGGGCAATTGGTGCAATCCTGTCTCAAGGGAAAATTGGAGAGGATTTACCCATATGCTATGCAAGCCGAACTCTCAACAAAGCCGAAACTAATTATTCGACTACAGAGAAGGAACTGCTTGCAATCGTATGGGCAGTACATCAATTTCGACCGTATATTTATGGCACAAAATTCACCATAATTACGGATCACAAACCATTGACATGGTTATTCAGCGTAAAGGATCCAGGATCAAGGCTTATGAGATGGCGAATAAAATTGGAGGAATATAACTATAAGATCCAATATAAAACGGGAAAATCAAACACAAACGCAGATGCGTTAAGCCGCATATATGCCTTGACACGAGCTCAAGCACAAGAGAGAGAAAAAATTACACAAAAGCGCGGTAGTGAAACAGAGAAAAATAATAAAGGAAAAAATATAAGGAAATGCGGTAGCGCGACAGAGACAGAAGATAAAGAAAGAGTGATAGCAACAGGCAAAAGTGAGCAAGAAAAATTAAATAGAGAAAGAGAGAAGACTCCGCCCGGCCGCGCGAGAGAAATAATAAAGGAAGACAGTATGGCCGCCAGCAGTTACGCAAGTGAGAGGGAAGAGACCGAGTCCGACAATATGGACTCGGACAGTGACAACACGAGCGAGAGCGCCCGCGAGAGAGAGCCCAAAAAGAAGGATAGCGCTACGAATATCCGCACAAAGAGGAGAGGCCGAGAATACTACTCACCGTGCGACGAGGCAGCACGAGGAGAAGAAGCCGCCTGGGGAAGCGCGGCACAGGGGGAATCTCCCCGTGAGTTAAAAGAGTCGCGATGCTCGAGCACGAGCGCGAGCGACGAAGAAAACGGCAGCATTGGCGTATGCACTCCCAGCAAGGAAGACCGAGAGAAGATAATGCAGGAATATCACGATGCCCCTCTAGGTGGGCACCAAGGCATCACACGGACGCTGCAGCGAATACGACAACAGTATGTGTGGCCAGGAATGAAACGAGACGTCACCGCACACATTCAGGAGTGCGACAAATGTCAGCGAAATAAATCAGGAAAAAATGCGAAGGTACCGATGGTCATAACAGACACACCGGGCCGAGCGTTCGAAAAATGTGCTGTCGATATTGTAGGTCCCTTGACTGTTACAGAAAAAGGCAACAAATACATCCTGACTTTCCAGGATTTATTAACAAAATATAGTGCAGCAATTCCGTTAGAAAACCAAGAAGCCAAAACGGTAGCAAAGGCCCTCGTAACGGAAATCATTTGTAAATTTGGTGCCCCGTCCGAAATTCTTTCGGATCAAGGCACAAATTTTCTAAGCAACATATTTAAAGAAATGTGTGATCTCCTACAAATAAAAAAGTTGCAAACCACGGCATACCATCCACAATCGAATGGAGCCCTGGAAAGATCCCACAGGACCCTTGCGGAATACCTGAAAAATTTTGTACGTGAGGATCAAAGGGACTGGGACGAATGGATACCATACGCCATGTTCACATATAATACCACGCCACACACGGCTACAGGTATTACGCCGTATGAATTGGTATTCGGTAAAGAGGCTAAATTACCGACCGCGTTGCGAGAAATACCGAGAGCAACATATTCATACGACGATTATGCAGCAGAATTACGTGAACGCCTGAGGGCGTCATGGCAACAGGCACAACAAAAGCTGAAAAAAGGAAAGGAGAAATCGAAGCATCATTACGATCACACGGCCGGTAAAGTAGAGTACCGCCCGGGTGATAAAGTCCTCCTCTACGACGAGACCGTGAGGAGGGGCAGATCGGCCAAACTTACCCCGAAATGGGTAGGGCCTTACATGGTCCAAAGCCGAGAGGCAGGTGAAACCTACCGTATCGGCCGCGGACGCAAAGAAATACGCGTACACGCGAACCGCCTAAAAAAATATATCACCCACTAGCCGTCTCGATGGCCAGCGGGTGGGCGGAGAAAGGGGGGCCCGCGGCTCGACCGCATGAAGCCCCGTCATCAAAAAAAAAGAGAGAGGAAAAATAACATGAAAAGAAATATATATAGATATATCGCACAGGAAGTGCGGAAGACGAGAACGCGCATCAAAAGAAAAAAGAATGTTTAATTTTAAAATCAAGGGAGGCCACGAAGGCTCTCCCGCAAGACGCCCTGAAAAGAGGAACGGAAAAATAAAATGCACAACTCAAATACATATTTAAAAGAGAGAAATGCAATATATTGTTACAACATTTTTCCATATTTTCAACATAAGGGGTACGCCGAAATTTACCACAAACTCCAAGGAGTCCTCATCAGCTCCGAAGAACACCGTCTCGCCTTCATACCGAGAATAATCAATTATAATTTTCTGGAAAAAAAAAGGGGAAGAAAAATAAAATTATAGAAGAAAACGTGCAAAAATGTATGCAAAGAGAGAAGGGAAGTATTAAACTTACCGATGAATAATTGATTCCCGTCGAAAGTCGAAGTAATAATGAAAATGTCGCCGTTCAAGCATCGAACGAGCGACCTAGTCGAAGCACGGAAACGCAAACTTTGCAGAGGAAAAAAAAGCTTCTATCAAGAAAGGAAGGAACAATAAACTCAGGACTCAGCAACGAGCCCGAGTTAAAAGTCTTCAATAAAAAAGAATTAAAATTCTAAAGATAAACCCATAAATCTTTGTGTATATCTGTATACATATATACATTCTCCTAAAAAAAAAAAAAAACGACAGGTCCGAAGGATTTAACCTCTGGCCCTAGGGTCGAGCTCAGGTGAAGCTGATACGCCGGAAAAATCATACCGGATAGAAAAGTTTACGGTCTCACCCGGAATTTTTTATGAGGAAATCGGGACCATGTCAATAACCCGCGACGTGTGGAAACTAGCGGTAAAAATGGATCTAAATGGAATAGCGGAACAGGAAGCGCAGATCACCGAAGCTATGAAGAAAATAGTAGACCTATGCGCTCAAGACCTGCGGGCCAACCTACTCTGTCATATGGCGACAAAAACAACGACTCGCATGGTCGATAAAAACAACAACGAACTACAAGCCGCATACGACATAACAGGAATTAAAAAAATTCGTTATCGACGAGGCTTGATAGACGGATTAGGGGGAATAATAAAAGCAATCACAGGAAATATGGATGCACAAGACGCATCCGAAATCAGCAACGAAATAAACAAAATAAATAAAAAGCAAAAAACAGTAGAAGACGCCTTAAAGGGAAATGTGCAAATTTTGAACTCAACAATATACCTTTTTAATCGATCATCAAACCGTATGGAAGATAATCAGAAGGTGCTACAAGCTCTCGTGAAACAGATCGAACAACGGGTGGTCAACCAGTACAACGACCAAAACACCCGACAACAATTGGATGAACGAATAGCGGCTG
This sequence comes from Ophion slaviceki, assembly GCA_944452715.1. NCBI lineage: Eukaryota > Metazoa > Arthropoda > Insecta > Hymenoptera > Ichneumonidae > Ophion > Ophion slaviceki. The sequence goes on along the minus strand of OX101784.1, from coordinate 6,947,423 downwards.
TAAGCCTCATCGTAGAATCATTACTGAATGACGTACGACAAATAGTTAATTTTTTAATAGGACTCACGAGAGGAATGGTCATCCCAAGCATACTATCTCCAAGACAATTGACTAATTATTTGACTGACGCTTTACCCAATTTGCCAATAGGGCATACGTTCCCTACCGCGATAAACTACGCGCAAATGCCAACATTATTGGAGTTGTCAGAAGTAGGCGCGTATAGTACGAAAACGTACATTGTACTTGTAATAAAAATACCGTTAATTGGCACTGAGGAATATAAAATAAGCAAAGCCTATCCTCTGCCTGCCAAAATAAAAAATCATAGTTATCAATTTGTAGAAATAAAGAATGACCTTGTCGCGGTCGAAGCCACAAGAGAATCTTGCTTACACATAACAAAAAATGATTTAGAAAATTGTAAGGCCGTAGAGTCACATTATTATTGCCGGCCAAAGCAAGCGGCGCATCCCGCTCATACTTGCGCATCGTGCGAGGTGGCATTGTACATTGCACCTAAAGATAAAAATGCGAATTGCGACCAAAGAATTGCTCAGATAAATAACACTCTAATTATTGCGTTAGAACGCCATGGTAGGTGGCTATACGTCGCACCGGAGCCCGAAACGCTTCTCATCCATTGCGGAAAACAACCAACCGCGCACGCGACCCTTACGGGTGCAGGGACTCTGGCTTTGGACGGAAAATGTTCCGTCACCGCCCCTAGTTTTAGACTAGAAACCGTCGGCGAAATAAGACAGAACGTATACGCCGATTTCCTACCGCAATATAATTTATCATTTTTGTCTACAGATATGAACATACTCGATCATACATCGACAAAAATTGTATTACCGCACGAAATCATAAACGATCCAAAAGTATTAAACAGGATCAGCGAACGCGTAAAAAAAAACATAAAGATTAAGTTAAACAAAGAGTCAAGCGATTCAAACACATATAAACATATAATAGGTAACTATTCGCTAAGCACAATCGCGCCGATAATACTCGGAATAGCCTATGTATGCTATTACCGCATAAAGCGCGCAAGGAAACCAGTCCGCAACGAGGACCACAACAGCGCCGAGCCGGCGCAACCAAGCGAAGCACAGCCAGCAAAAAGAAATCTGCCCGTGCCCAAATTGACACTAAAAATCAAGCGAAACACAGCAACAACGAGTTCCGTGTAAAATGATCATACGAAAAATGTATTGAAAAAAAAATGTATTATAATTATCCGAGAATTATTTTAAGAAAAAATAATAACGATATATATGGGATAATCACACGGGAACATGGATAAAGATTTGTAAACCGAAGGACCAACCATTAATGCAAAACAAATCCCAGGAGAGATTTGATCTTTTAAAGGGGAGGGATGTTGTGTCCGCAAACTTGTGCAATACAACAAGTATTTGCGCAACTGCGAGAGTTCGACTTTGTTGCCCTCCTTGCGAGAGTGACACTTTATTGCCCTCCTTGCGAGAGTTACACTTTCGCCAAAATGCAAACGTCAAAACGACACTTTGCGACACATCCTGACCAAGCATCTTGTGATGCTTGATCTGGGGCAAATTACGACAATCAGAGTCGACAATTAAGAGAAGACACCAGGGAACAGACAGTCCTTGGTTGGCTTTTGAACGGTTCGGTCCTAAGGTACGACCGACACACTGTAAATTCAATTATAAGACCAGCCCAGTAATAAACTTATATTCCTATTCACCGAACTTGAGTTCCAACTCTTAATTTCGCAACGATCCCAAAATACCCATTCCGGGTTCTCGAGCTGGGGATACAACAAAAACATTACGTCGGGGAGTTGCGCGGGCGACTCCGAGCAACATGGCAAGTAGCGAGAGAACGGCTCACACAAGGAAAAATTAAGCTAAAGGAAGAACGGGACAATACGGCCGGTAAGGTAGAATACCGGCTCGAGGATAAAGTCCTATTGCCCGACCCGACCCTTCGCCGAGAAAGATCAGCGAAGCTGACCGCCATATGGACAGGGCCATACAAAGTACAGAGCAAATATTCCGAAGTGAACTGCACTATCGGCCGTGGACGTAAGGCAGTCCGGGTACATGTGGACCGTCTCCCCGTCTCGCGCCGTTGCCAAGCAACGACCGAGCGGCCATCGTCACGCGACGGATTCGCGGATGGCGCGCCGCCACCTGTTCAAAAAAAAGAATAAATTAATAAATAAAAATTAGAATAAAATAAATATTTTAAAATAATAATAGAAGATAAATAAAAATAAAATGAAAATGATAATAATAAATACAGAAAAACGGATAATATGCATGCAAATTTTTTTAGGAAAATTACCAAACACGACGATAAAAAAATAATAATGGGAAGGAAAAAAGGGAAAACAAATGTAAATTAAATTCACAATACATTGTTACATCGGAAAAACGCGCTTAGAAGCCTAGAGACGCCGCGTAGGCGTCCCAAACCGGGTCAGTGGCCGGGGCCACACCCAACTCCTCCAGCCCGAACAGGCGCCGGAGGAAGAAAATGTCCCCTGGCACCCCTTCGGGATCCCAGGCGGCGCATTCCCTCGAAAAAGCATCGTCCCCCCACAGACGGCAGACGGTATCTCGGGTACGGCGGCAGCGAGCCCGAACGCCCTTTAGCTGCGAGACAAAACCTCTCCAGGGCGACCTCCCATGGGTCACGCACCGCATCGACTGCAAAACGAGGGAAGAAAAAAGGAAATTAAAAAGAGAAAGTACATGTACTAGGGCGGTTCTAACGTCGGGATCTCAAGGGGGAGGGGGGTGACCGGGTCCAGCGCGGGCAAGCCAAGTGCCTGGAGGAGGGGGGGGGGGCAGCGCGGGGACGTGACGTCATACTAGGGGTCTCTGTAGAGGGGGTAGCCATGTGGTCCGAAGAACCACTGACGGGAGGGGGAAACCGCTGTCGATGAGTGTTTTGTGGGGGCGGGGGTCAGGTAGTGGTGGGTGATCGTTGAAAACCCTTAAATATCCTAATTTATTATAGACATAAAAAGATTAGCATCGCTGCAGTGTTTTTATATCTACACTATTTTTAGTCTGTGCAAAAAAAAGCATACGCACACGATGTGTACGTGTAATGGCCATATATGGGTAGGAAAATTTCATTAATTTGAAGACGCTACATGAAGGGGGCGGCTTTTCAAAGCCGTTTATTTATGAGATGCAGGTGTGATGCGCTTGGTTACGTTTCCGAAATCTTTAAAGTGTTTGTATGCGTGTCCACTCCTGTCACAATTCTCGCCGACACCCGAGACAGGTCCTGACAAGTCGGAATTTCTTGGAAAAACTATAGACTTTAGAGATCTACCATCAAAGGCTTTGACCGCAGATGGGCCACCTGAGCACTCTGGGAAAAAAATGTTTTGATGTATCGGAGTCGTTTTCATTCCGAAATATAACGTCTAGATGTTCAGATGGGCGAGTATGTACGCAGTGCATCAGTCCAAGCACCCCCTGGACGTGGCCAAAAACGAGCTCGAACAGATTCCAAAGGTCTTGCTCCTAAAATATTAGGATGAATATGTTGGCTTATTGTGGAATAGTCTGCCAGAACATCATCGGAACGATAGTGAAGTGATAGCATATCGTCCATGCTTGGAGCATTATAATACGCCACAGATGAAAGATCACATCGATGGCCCCCCACCTCAACGTCGGGAACGTGAAAAATGCTGTGGAAATTCTCCACGTACGGCGTTTTTCAAACGTGTTTGAACCCGTTTTGGAAGTGTAAAAAAATCCCGGGGGAGGGGATTCTCCACGTTCGAGGTTCTTCAAAAGTGTTTGAACCTGTTTTTCACGATTGGAAAAGTGGGAAGACATTTGAAAATTTGAGTAGGAGTGTTATGAGGGAGCTTATAATTTCGTAGTCCAAGCTCAGACTGCACTGTTCCACCGCGACATCAACATCTCTCCAAAAATAACTTTGAAAGTGCGGGGAAAATGGATCTCTCGAGTATCAACAAAATCAGCCTGATGGCGGAATTCCTTCCAGCGAAGAAGTTGTCAGAAGTCCGCGTTCACTCGGATCATCGAATCTCCGACATGAGGGCAGTACAAACCAAATTTGGAAAACGCTACATCGCGGAGTTCGCGGTTGAGTTCAATGTCTTCTTACCAGCGCGACTTGTGAAGACCTTCGATGGAGATTTGGAAACGTTCGAGCGAATGCGGCAAGCAGCACGTGATCATCATCTCTGGATGACATACAAAGGTGGAAAATACAACAGCATAGACTTCTCCCAAGTCTGAGCACACACATGGTCGAAAAGAGGAAATTCTTTCGAACACCATCGTCGAACGGCTGTCTGCATCATCAAGAGTATGCTGCAACTGGCGCGTAATAGCCAACTCTACATGCAGTTATGGAAAATACAACAGCGTCAAGTTCCATCCTCTCTGAGCATGGTGGAAAAGAGCAAATTCGTTGCGGCAGCATCGTTGAGTGGAACAGCCGTCCGGATCACAGTCGTCTCGCCATCGTTTTCGACGTTTTAAGTGTTGACTATGTAAAAATGTATTTAAAAAAAACTGTTTTATCGAAATGTAAGGGGAGGAGAATAAATGAAGAATACAATTAGTATATATTTTCATCGAAATGTTTGTTATTCATTTAAAAAAATCCCTCGCTCACACCACGCTTCGTATACACTCAATCAGCTTTTCAGCGATTTTACATTGTCATGGGCGCAGTTGTATTTCGTGTTGAAGGAATGATAGAGGCATTTGGAGTTTGTGATTTTCGGCAACTTCTGCAGCGAGGGACAGTCCAGAGTCTCCAAGTCGATGACGTTTGTCGTGGGATCCATTCCACGTATTCCATGGAAATTGCGTTCCAGCCACTTGTTTGTCATTTTGTACTTGGCCGGTAAAGAGTTGCATGCAAATGATGCGTCGAAGGCGAGCGTCAGCGGTTCAGCATCCTTATCGTGGAGTTTGATGATGGACATCTTTTTCAATTCGAACTCAAGACACACGTCAACAGGACCAGACTTGAGAGAATTGTTTTGCTTTGAGCAGTCAAAGACAACGAGGAGGGCTTTTTCTAAAAATTCAATCCTGCTCAGCCATGGTTCAGCCTCTTTGTTGTAATAGGTCGGTTGAAAGTTTGCGTACATCTCGTAGAGTAGAGCATATTGATTTTGATCAATGTTCAAATTCAAATTTCCATATAGATAATATGTGAGTTGAGGTATAGTTTGACATCGCTCAGGTTACAATGATCAAAGTTGCTCGCATTTTGTTGTTTCTTATTTTTCCGTCCCGTTTGCAGCGCGACGATGACATAACGTGGCTTCTCCAGCTAATTCTAAGTGTTTACAGACCACACGTGCTTAGAGGTGGCAGGCCGCAATGGATATTCATACAGTTCCCATGTTCGGAAACTCATGGAAAGCGGTGGGTCTTTGGCGAGAAACTTTAACAGCTGAATTTTCCGCTGATTTAAGACTGTTACATACGGTACCAGCCATTCTATTTTATGCAATATAAGTTTGTAGCCTTCGGGCGCTGTTTGTACAATGGCATTGTCGTCGGTATTTGATCTGGTGAGAATCAACTCATGCTTAGCATTTACGACAATCTTACGATAATCTTCGGCAAACCCGGGGAGCATGCTGAGCGGAATGCACACATCAAAGTTTCCCGATACATCTACAACCTGATTTGTCTCTTCGACATCGAGCCATCCAGTGTTCTCGAGCATAGAACTTTTGGCCGGCGATGAATATCCCCTAATTACACTCGCAATGCCAACATTCTTATTACAATCGATTTCTATGGCATTCAATTCATATCGCACTTCCTCAGAAAAATGACAAATGCCATTGTTGACGAGACTTGTAGCAGTGGTGGGCGCCCCATCACGCTCGGATAATTTCCCACATATGTGTAGGGAACTCTTACTTGGTAGGATAGAGAGGTCTTGATGTTGGATGGCAATACGGATTTCATCGCTGTTATTGAAGGTTGACGATGCATATAGCTGATGAGCATGAATCTCACAATGGATGATGGATTCATCAAAGACCACGGGTGTCGGAATGTTTACGATTTCTTCTTCTATTTCACGCAACAGATGCACAAAGCACAGACTAAACAATTTTTTACACGCTTTTGCCACGCACTTTGAGACCCAAACTCTTCAAGAGTAGCACGTTTTGAGGTGTTAGCACTTTGGGTGCTGGCCGACGACTGATTGTTTTTATACATGGCCGTTTATTGTTATTGGGACATCTATTGAAAACTATACCCATCACGACTTTATATGCAGGCGTATGGTGATCACTTCACCACGCAAATTTACCAAATCACCGTCCTGATCCACTATGCGAAGCTGTATCGCGTCAATCCTTCGACACGTGATTGGCAGATAAATTACGTGGGAGGGAACTTCAATGATCTTATAGCCCGGTGGCGAAGACGAAAAAATTAATGAATTGTGTGTACTTTTTGTCCGTTAATATAGGCGCCAGCGGTAATGTTGCACTTAACGCGTAGGGCGTTTACTTTGAGAATGGCTACAGGACGGTCAGATTCATGTCTTTTATTGGCTTCCAATTTGCGTGCGGTGAAGCCTAGTAGATGCCCAATAGAATTTTTCGGTTCAAAATTTACATCACGATTACACTCGATCTCCCTGCGTAGCATATTATTATTGGGTTTAATGCTGTTTTTTATATTTTTACGCGAGAGCTCTGCTTGTACAAACGTCTCAATATCCTCTATTTCATAACTGCCCATAGGTGACGTCAACACCTCATCTCCCACGTAAAGTTTATCATGCTCAACGTCGATATTGGAAATAGAGTTGAAGGTTAACAATTCCACGAGACCGAGAGTATAATTTTTGTGTGGCGAGAGTTCGATGGGGGAAAGTATTGCGCCTCGAGTATGGATGATGATTCATATAGTGTATACTTGTCTTTGTGCTGCAATTGTCGACAAAGAAATTTGAGACCCAAATGCCCATTATCAATCGTATCATATTCCTGATATCCCTTATAATTCTAATTTACGCTACCAACAGAAAAATATCTCATGAGTTCGGATGGTGGTGGAAGATTGCCGAAACTATCAAAGTACACGACTTTCCATCCAGTCTTTTTGTAAGCAACCCAGTGTGTTCCAGGACCAGCATTTTCATCCAAATTTACTATTGCTGCTTCACATTTAAGGGGTCCACTCGCCGGCAATGTATCGCGCATGTAAACTCCACGGAAATGTGGAATGTTGAAAATTTTCGTATATTTAAAAAGGTCGATGTCGGTGAGGGGTTGGTGAGGTAGCGTAACTTCCATTTTTTGGCTTGATATGAAGACCCAATCCCTGCTTATATGGTTTCAGATGTAAGCCCTTACCCAATGCAATTGCTTCAATTGTTTGATTATGGCGCTTACTTTTATCCAATTCACATTGAGCTGCTTGAGCAGCATTTACAGCTTTAGCTATACTAGCCGCACCACCTGATAAAGCACCCGCAGCGCTAAGACCCGCGAAAATGGGCACGAGGAACGGTAATAAACCACCAATTTTATGGGGCACAGGTAGAACCCGAGGCGTGCGCACGTTGCCCCTTGTGTCTTTACAGCTACACGAGCACCCTTTAGAGCTGATTTAATAATCTTATGCGGATCATTACTTTGAATCATTACCTTCTTTGCAGCGCCAATTATTTTTTTCAAACAAACGCTGTGCTTGCGGTCTTTTATCGCCATACCAAATTTTCTCTTTGTCCTTATAATATTTGCCACACCCCAAGCACTGGCTTTTTCACCAATGCTAGCGTCTTTAGCGGTAACACGTTGCCAAGCCTGTTCAGCCAGCACTTTATCCGCCAAATGTCTCGCCTCAAGATTATCCGTATTTTTCGAATTCGCAATATCGTGTTGTTTGCGAGCTGTATCCAATGGGTTAATGCCCGGATCACCGCGATCAAGGCGTTTGGCCAACTTTGTGCCTGGTCCACAATAGTGATACCCAGGCGAATGTAGTTTAACGGGGAGTTTGATGATTATGCGGTTGACTAAACTATTACCACTCTTGCCATGTATGATCATGTCTAAAGACAATATGCAACTGATTGATAATCCCTATAAGAATCCTATTTATATGATTTCATCGTTAGTTGTGTGTGAGATGACGTCGAAGAAGCAAACTATCAGAGGTGGACTCCCCGTAATAAATTTCGACGAGTTTGTCGAAGACGGTGGGAGGAAGAAGAAACAAAAACGTTATGAGAATGTATTGCCGGATAGCATACGTGCACTGTTTTGCGGTCCATCGAATTGTGGGAAAACCAACGCTTTGCTCACTCTCATCATCCATCCGAATGGTTTGAGATTTGAGAACATTTACTTGTATTCCAAATCGTTGAAGCAGCCAAAGTATAAGTTGCTCGAACAATTACTCGAACCTGTGAGTGGAGTTGAATATCATCCATTCGAGGCGCGTAAACAAGTGATAGCACCAAGTGATGCACGATCCAACTCTATATTCATCTTTGATGAAATAGCATGCGAAAAGCAGGATAATATTCGGGCCTTCTTTTCCATGGGAAGACACGAGATTGTTGACAGTTTTTATCTTTGTCAGACGTACACTCGTATCCCCAAACATCTTGTGAGAGATAATGCATATTTCGTGGTGCTTTCCAGGCAGGACGATATGAATCCCAAACACGTCTACAACGATCATGTTAATACGGATATGACTTATACGTGCTTTAAAAATTTGTGCATTAACGGGAGATATACACCTAGATGGTCGAGATCGAGGATTTAGAAGCTATGTACATTCCGTCGACCGTAGAAGACCTACACTATAGGCCTGGTATCGATGATGAGATGTAAGTTGACAAATTGCATGATTTATTCATTCCCAAATTTTCAAACGCGTTTTTCTCAGAACCACGTTTTTCAAATCGGTACCCAAAATTTCTCGAGAACCAATGAACCGATTGCCTTGAGGTTTTTTGTGGTTATTCTATACACCATTCTCTAGTACTTGTCATAGGATTTTTTTCCGTTACTTAGTTTTTGTTTTATAGGCAAAATAATAACTATTTTTTTGCTCAAAAATCACTATTTATGTTCAAACGTCCGCCATTTTGTCATAAATCGATATTTTCAAAATCGGCTATGACAAGTACTAGATTATAGTATCTAATTTAATAATCTTTTTGGTTTTTTTCAGATCATTTTTGACGAAACGCCAGTGGGTACCGTATACGCCGATTTTTTTACGACGTTCCAAGGATCATACAATATACTTGTATATTTTTGATATTTTTAAATAAAGAAAATTAAACGTATTTTACAATGTATATACTTTTAGATAATTAAAACCCCAATTCGAAATTTAAAATAGTTTTACTTGAAAAATTCACAAAAACGACCTTTTTCCGGCTCCTAGGTGTATATCTCCCCTTAAATGTTGGAATTCCGACAAGTATGCATTTGTCACGATTGATAAGGATAGCGAAGGAGAGCGAACAACTGTTGCGAGAAAAAGATGTATTGCATGAAATTGCCAAAGCGAGCGATGCAATCAGACGAAAGCATCGGATGATGAAAATTGGAAAAGAAAGCGATGAGCAGAGAATGCAAGATGTTTTTAACCTTATAGTGAGACCATTGGGGAAATTGGTGTGATTTAAAAACGGTGAGGTGGTGGTGAACGAGGAAATTAAGGATGAAAAAGTGAGTGATGATATTGAAGAAGGAGATGCATTAAATAGTGTGGAACATCAATTGAAGAACGAGGCACAAGATTCCTTCAAGAGTGAGACCCAAGATTCGTTTAAATTAATATATGAGGATGATGATGACTCGCAAAGTATCGATGAATTGATCCGAGAATACATCCTGCTATTACAAACAAATAGAAAGGCAAGCTTGGATGTATTATATGGTGTACGGAATCTCGCACGCACCAAATTAATGATTGGTGATTCTCCGATAATTTTCGACTCTCAACATATTCGTGTGGGAGATGTGAATTATGCAAAAACGGTTGGTTTAACGAAGCTACTGTTTTAAAAAGTGCCCAATGTCGAAACTCTCACACCGGACGATTTGAAAAACTATGAAAAAATTGTAACCTCGACGGATGAGCACAAATAATTTTATAACCCTAGTGAGACTATACTAAGTAACACCAGCCACAAATTTAATACAGATATCGCAAATATAGTTGATCATCATGTGGGACAGGGTATGCCAAAGTATAAGCTAGCTAGAAAAAACACCCAATCGGGCTATAGTTATTAGGACACTCCAAACGAGCTAGTAGATCGTCTTCGCTTACTTCTGGCATCACAAGCAGTCGGAAATTCATCACATGCAAATGAAATTATTACGATTATCGAGGAATTGCGTGAAGCTGAAATCATTTATTAACTCGACATCGGAGAACTTACGCATTCTCATCATGAGTGTCGATGTGTTTGGACGTCATTTAAGTAGGAGTGTACTCCACAGTAAGCAAGGTACTCGAGGTCGACCTGGGATTGGCTTTAGAATTACCGCAGATGGTCATTATGACTTGGGGCAAAAACGATTGTGTAACATTGCAAATCCGGAAGAGGAAGATGATGCCCTCACTCTAAGTGCGTTACAAAAGAAATCTCGAACTATCATGAAGAACATACGCAAAGAAATGAATGAGAGTAATCAGTATGTCATCATACACGCGTCAAAACTCCAAACACAAATTTCTTCTCACCATCATCGATAGATTCTCAAAATTCGCCTGGGCCGTGCCAATGCTGAGTAAGAATGGCAAAGATGCAGCAGCCGCAATGAAGTCGATACTCGTTAAGGGACGCATACCGCAGAACTTACACGTCGATCATGGAAAAGAATTCTACAATTGTGACTTTAAGGCCATCATGAAAAAGTACAATATTTACATGTTTTCAACATATAGCAAGTTCAAGGCATCCATTTTCGCGCGTTTCAATCGTACATTGAAATATAAGATGTGGATGCAATTTAGTTTTCGTGGTAATTATAAGTGGATCGATATTCTTGATAAGCTAGTAGCCGAATATAATGATTCAGTACACCGCACCATTAAGATGAAGCCGAGAAATGTTACCGCGGAAAATGATAAGCAACTGCAGCAAGTTTTCAAAAAGACTCCAATGAAAACATCACCAAAATTCGCCGTTGGTGATTAAGAGAGAAGCAGCAAATTTAAGACTGTTTTCGAAAAGGGTTACACCCCAACTGGACAACAGAAATATTTATAATATATCGTGTCAAAAAAACTCATCCCGTGACGTACCACTTGAAGTATCATGAACCGATCGCCGGTGGCTTTTACGAACAAGAGCTTCTCAGGGTCAAGCACCCCGATATCTATCTCATTGAAGCAGTATTGAAGAAGCGTGGCAATCGAATGTTTGTAAAGTGGTTAGGTTTCAACAATAGCCACAATAGTTGGATAAGTAAGTCCGATTTGTAGTCGACAATAAAGAAAATCTGACCGAAATTTGTATGAGTTTCTACCGGTCGCCGTCCCTGCCGCACGTGGTGCTCCTTCTCTAATCCCTTTTTTTACTCACTCTCCAAAAGTACTTGCAGACAAAAATCCGGCGGGGTGTCAACTCTGCACCGTGCAAGTCGCCTCTGTGTCAAGTCGCCACTTCAACTCGCCGTCTGTTCAACTTGCCAAAGCGGGCAACTCGCCACAGACCCAAGTGGACACCGTAGCAGCCCGCCGTTTCCCCGACGCTCGCGTAACCCCACTCTTCAGATTCGGGCCGGGCATTTTTTGCTACCGTTTCAACTCGCACCGTGTCTCAACTCGCCACGCGCTGCGTGCTCAACTTCCATTTCCTAGCGACTGTACTTTTTCCAAATCACCCATACCCGGGAACGAAAAATATACAAGCAAAATGTTTTCACATGTACCGACTACCCGCTCTGTCAGTTTTCTAGTTTATCGACTGATTTTGAATGGAAATTTCACGAGCGGCATTTTTCTATAGCTTTATTCCTTAATAATGCCACGAACATATATGTAGTCTCCTAAAATTTTAATTCTTCCATAATTCGCGGAGAAAAGCGTCATTTTTGAGTACTTGAGAGTAACGATACGCAATACTAAGAGAACTGAAAACTCATATAATAATCGTGTGAAAGAAAAACTGGTGGCCTCGTACAGTTGGACAGATTTTCGTTGCCGTTGAATATAGGATTATGATCTTCAAGAGGATGTTTAATTTTGTTCTGAATTTCATTTCTTGTGGCTCTTGATTTATTCTTAAAAATCATTGTGCAAAGTCTACATTTTATAATCAACTTTTTAATCATCAAAAATATCGATGAAAAAATCATATGCATTTACAAGAAATTAATATCATAAAACGATTCCTTTCATTACAGATTTAAACGTCCACATTATTATTATCCATGTTGTTCAAGCACTTAATGCCTCAGAACAGTGCATGTCGGATATATTTATTTTTCATTAATGTGTGACATATCGTCTACTATATATGAAAAAATTGAATCATCGTATAACATGAATACGCTGTGTTGAAAAGCGCAGAATCATTAAGGGTGGGGGGTAAGGATAATTTGCTATAAAAAAGCATATTTTCGATATTGTTTGTTGACGACACTGTTTATATATATTTATTTATATAATTAGTATAAAATAAAAGGACATTTGAAGAATATTCTGTGAAATTTTCGTTAACAATTGTGCAGAAATAAGCCAGTGACAGCAAATATTCTCAGACGCCACAAAAAAAAAGTTACATTGCGGTGAACTGCATAACTCACCACTGGATAATCCGAAAAAAAATCCAAGAAGATTGTATTAGTTAATAAGTTTCTTGAGGTAACGCTGTCGCGTTTTTATTTTTATTTTTTTTATTTTCAATTTTTAGTCACACCTAGAAGACAAAATAGCGATTTTTCATTTAAAAAATTGGAACCTATATTATTGCAAAATGAATTAAAATGATGAAAAAAAACTCGTCAGCGTTACCTCAAGAAACTTATTAACTAATACAATCTTCTTGAAGTTTGTTTCTCGGATGATCCAATGATGAGTTATGCAGTTCACTGCAATTTTTTGGAGGTGTCTGCAAAGATGTACTCTCAATGGCTCATTTCTGCATAATTGTTAATGACAATTTTACAGAATATTCTTCAAATGTCCTTTTATTATATACTTCTTACACAAATAAATACATATCAGCTGTGTCGTAAAAAAAAATTATCCTAAATATGCTTTTTTTCGTAGCGAAATGGCCTTACCCCCCCGCCCTTGCCCTTAACACGTCTGGCCACCCTGGCCACTCGAAAAATGGGCATTATTTTTTAAAAGTCATAAACTCAACAGTATAAAACAATATATGTTAATTTTTTAACCTAAGGTAAGAGACAGCTTTGAAAATGCCTCAAATAAATTTTATTTTAAAGTATTATAGGACGAATATTATTGTAAGATGAATTTCCGTTTCAGGCAAACAACGAAAAAGCATCTTCGTTGACAGAATCATGAAGAAAAAAGTTTATTTTCCATGTTGCCAAGTAACGAAGTAACTTGGCTCGGATCAGTACAGTAAATACTGAAGCGAAGGAACGGATTTATAAATAAAAGGATCATTGTCGAATTTTTGTCAATACTTGTGGTTTTATTTATTTAACTCTTTAAAAGAATGCACAGCCGTCTCGGATTTTTTTATGCTACGATTCACATCCTACATTAATAACTGTTCAATAACCGGGTAAGTAGGGAAAAATTGCCCTCGCATTTTTTCCAGCGAAATTTGGAGTGTATTCTGAGGTGTAAAAAAACGAATTTTCTGAAAATGTCATCCCCGTCAGCGCAATGGTTTTAGAAAAATGAATTTTTTTTAAATATAAAAAAATTCCGGAAACGGTTCAGTGGATCGATTTGATTTTTTTTTGGTGCTTGTTCCAATCAAACGTGTTACGAAATAAAATTATAGAACATCTTGCGAAAGATTAAGGTTTAAAAAAATGTTCCTTCTTTTATTTTATTTTTACTATAATCCACTTGGGGTGCAATAACGAAATTTTTTTCATATAATTTTTGAGCACCTTATTAGATTATATAATTTTTTCAAAATGATCGGTTTGGTACGTCACAGTGAAAAAAAAAGAAACACACTTTATTGATATATTTCCGTTATATATCTATATAACTAAAATATATCAATAAAGTGTGTTTCTTTTTTGTTCACTGTGGCGTACCAAACCGATCATTTAGTCACATATCAGATTTTATTGATATATTTTAGTTATATATCTATATAACTAAAATATATCAATAGTTTCTTTTTTTTCACTGCGGCGTATCAAACCGATCGTTTTAAAAAAAATTATATAATCTAATAAGGTGCCCAAAGATTATATGAAAAAAATTTCATTATTGTACCCCAAGTGGATTATAGTAAAAAATAATAAAACAAGGAACATTATTTTTTTTTTTCAAATCTTAATCTTTCGTAAAATGTTCTCTAATTGTATTTCGTGACACGTTTGATTGGAACAACTACCAAAAAAAATCAAATCGATCCACTTAACCGTTTCCGGAATTTTTTATAATTAAAAAAAAATCATTCTTCTAAAACCATTGCGTTGACGGGGATGAAAGGCCATAGTCGGGTAAGTAGGGAAAAATTGCCCTCGCATTTTTTCCAGCGAAATTTGGAGTATCTTCTGAGGTATAAAAAAAAACAAATTTTCTGAAAATGTCATCCCTGTCAACGCAATGGTTTTAGAAAAATGATTTTTGTTTGAATATAAAAAAATTCCGGAAACGATTCAGCGGATCGATTTGATTTTTTTTTTGGTATTTGTTCCAATCAAACGTGTTACGAAATAAAATTATAGAACATCTTGCGAAAGATTAAGATTTGAAAAAAAAAATAATATTCCTTGATTTATTATTTTTTACTATAATCCACTTGGGGTACAATAACGAAATTTTTTTCATATAATCTTTGGGCACCTTGTGAGATTATATAATTTTTTCAAAATGATCGGTTTGGTACGCCACAGTGAAAAAAAAAGAAACACTATTGATATATTTTCGTTATATATCTATATAACTAAAATATATCAATAAAGTGTGTTTCTTTTTTTTTCACTGTGGCGTACCAAACCGATGATTTTGAAAAAATCATATAATCTGATAAGGTGCTCAAAGATTATATGAAAAAGATTTAGTGATTGCACCCCAAGTGGATTATAGTAAAAAATAATAAAACAAGGAGCATTACTTTTTTTCAAATCTTAATCTTTCGCAAGATATTCTATAATTTTATTTCGTAACACGTTTGATTGGAACATGTACCAAAAAAAAATCAAATCAATCCACTGAACCGTTTCCGGAATTTTTTATAATTAAAAAAAATGCATTTTTCTAAAACCATTGCGTTGACGGGGATGAAAGGCCATAGCCGGGAAAGTGGGGAAAAATTGCCCTCGCATGTTTTCCAGCGAAATTTGGAGTATATTCTGAGGTATAAAAAAAAACAAATTTTCTGAAAATTTCATTCTCGTCAACGCAATGGTTTTAGAAAAATGATTATTTTTGAATATAAAAAAATTCCGAAAACGTTTCAGTGGATCGATTTGATTTTTTTTGGTATTTGTTCCAATCAAACGTGTTACGAAATAAAATTATAGAACATCTTGCGAAAGATTCAGATTTGAAAAAAAATCATGTTCCTTGTTTTATTATTTATTACTATAATCCACTTGGGGTACAATAACGAAATTTTTTCATATAATCTTTGGACACCTTGTGAGATTGTATAATTTTTTCAAAATGATCGGTTTGGTACGCCACAGTGAAAAAAAAGAAACACACTGTATTGATATATTTTGTTATATGTATTGATATATTTTAGTTATTTATCGATATAACTAAAATATATCAATACAGTGTATTTCTTTTTTTTTCACTGTGGCGTACCAAACTGATCATTTTGAAAAAATTATATAATCTCACAAGGTGCCCAAAGATTATATAAAAAAATCCATGTCGGATATATTTATTTTTCATTAATGTGACACATCGTCTACTATATATGAAAAAATTGAATCATCGTATAACATGAATACGCTGTGTTGAAAAGCGCAGAATCTTGAGGGGGGGGAGGGGTAAGGATCATTTGCTATAAAAAAGAATACTATCGATATTTTTTTTGACGACACTGTTTATATATATTTATTTATATAATTAGTATAAAATAAAAGGACATTTGAAGAATATTCTGTGAAATTTTCGTTAATAATTGTGCAGAAATGAGCCAGTGTCAGCAAATCTTCTCAGACGCCACAAAAAAAGTTACATTGCGGTGAACTGCATAACTCACCACTGGATCATCCGAAAAAAAATCCAAGAAGAATGTATTAGTTAATAAATTTCTTGAGCTAACGCTGTCGCGTTTTTATTTTTATTTTTTTTTGTTTTCAATTTTTAGTCACACGTAGAAGACAAAATAGCGATTTTTCATTTAAAACATTGGAACCTTTATTATTGCAAAATGAATTAAAATGATGAAAAAAATCTCGAGAGCGTTACCTCAAGAAACTTATTAACCGAAACAATCTTCTTGGATTTTTTTCTTGGATGATCCAATGATGAGTTATGCAGTTCACTGCAATTTTTTGGAGGTGTCTGCAAAGATGTGCTGTCACTGGCTTATTTCTGCACAATTGTTAACGAAAATTTCACAGAATATTCTTCAAATGTCCTTTTATTTTATACTAATTATATAAATAAATATATATAAACAGTGTCGTCAACAAACAATATCGAAAATATGCTTTTTTATAGCAAATTATCCTTACCCCCACCCTTAATGATTCTGCGCTTTTCAACACAGCGTATTCATGTTATACGATGATTCAATTTTTTCATATATAGTAGACGATATGTCACACATTAATGAAAAATAAATATATCCGACATGCACTGTTCTGAGGCATTAAGTGTTTGAACAACATGGATAATAATAATGTGGACGTTTAAATCTGTAATGAAAGGAATCGTTTTATGATATTAATTTCTTGTAAATACATATGATTTTTTCATCGATATTTTTGATGATTAAAAAGTTGATTATAAAATGTAGACTTTGCACAATGATTTTTAAGAATAAATCAAGAGCCACAAGAAATGAAATTCAGAACAAAATTAAACAGCCTCTTGAAGATCATAATCCTATATTCAACGGCAACGAAAATCTGTCCATCTGTACGAGGCCACCAGTTTTTCTTTCACACGATTATTATATGAGTTTTCAGTTCTCTTACTATTGCTTATCGTTATTCTCAAGTACTCAAAAATGACGCTTTTTTCCGCGAATTATGGAAGAATTAAAATTTTAGGAGACTACATATATGTTCGTGGCATTATTAAGGAATAAAGCTATAGAAAAATGCCGCTCGTGAAATTTCCATTCAAAATCAGTCGATAAACTAGAAAACTGACAGAGCGGGTAGTCGGTACATGTGAAAACATTTTGCTTGTATATTTCTCGTTCCCGGGTATGGGTGATTCGGAAAAAGTACAGTCGCTAGGAAATGGAAGTTGAGCACGCAGCGCGTGGCGAGTTGAGACACGGTGCGAGTTGAAACGGTAGCAAAAAATGCCCGGCCCGAATCTGAAGAGTGGGGTTACGCGAGCGTCGGGGAAACGGCGGGCTGCTACGGTGTCCACTTGGGTCTGTGGCGAGTTGCCCGCTTTGGCAAGTTGAACAGACGGCGAGTTGAAGTGGCGACTTGACACAGAGGCGACTTGCACGGTGCAGAGTTGACACCCCGCCCAAAAATCCATTTTTACAAGATTACATATTTACAACAACAAAAAAATGTACATAATTTTGACAAGTTTTACATCGAGTTGATTTTTACAAACAATAAAAAACATATATAATTTTCTCATGTTAATATTCACAAAAATGTATGAAATTTTACATCAACTTTATATTTAAAAAATGTACATAATGTTTACAGTGGTATGCTGTAATGCCCCCATGGTAGGGTTTCAGAGGTCCCAGGTATGATATACCGCTTATCATCGTGAGGACTTAGAGCGATTTTCGTTTTGCGAATGGTGTAGACCTTGTGCAATTTCGATCGAATACACGTTTGACTACGCATCATTTCAATATCTTCCTTCAAGCATTGAGCATAATCGTCAAACGTGATTGTCCTAGCAACAACGCTACTCTTGACACCTTTAACTTGTTTAGTGTCCTTCTTACCCTCGACACGTGTTGCATACATTTTTGATCGAAGTCCAATAAATTCAGTCATTATTGTTCCATTGCATTCGTCTTTCATGAGACCGGGTACCTTCTTGTTGACAAGCGGTATACCATACCGATTGTCCGCCGAATAATCGCTCGTATCAAATTTTCCAATGTGGCGCTTCATATCCATGTATACATCATCACTCTCAATGTCATATATGAGACTATTCGTATCGGTATACATAACTTTACATTTATCACGATACAGTGGTACCATATTCTCGTGATGAAATTCATACAAGCACGTTTTAAATATGTCGAGTATGCCACATATATCGGCTTGTTGAATTTCTCCTCGAGATTGCGCAATTCTATGGCAACAAGGTTTTCAGAAAAAACACTTCGGTTGTGGAAGTTTGGCTTCGCAATCATTGCCTCTGCACCATACCTGCCCTCCCATTTTGTCAAAAGCTTCACATCTACATGATTGCGCACATTCTCCATCGTTTTGCCAAACACCGCGTTGTTCATTAATTTGAATAAATTCTTCTCGAAATCGTTTTTGGCCAGCGTTCGAAACTGAGTATTTAACTCAATATACGAACGCAGCAATGGGGATTGTGTGGGAACTGTAAAACCCTATGGATTTAGCGAATGATGTAGCTTTTTTATCGCAGACGGTTGCTAGTAGCTTTTCCCCCTACTTACCCGGTGTTTTTTTATGTATTGGACAAAACGGCAGGTCTTTGTGTGCAGCACGTAGAGGTTGTGGACATTCCAAGTCGACTTCAAGGTCGGTGAATCTAGCGCGATAGAAGATGGATCAAAATTGGACACGTCATTGACCCATCGAAAATCTGCATATGGCAAGGGTTGGCACATTGCCCATCCATACAAATTGTGGACATCAAAATACATGAAGTATGATGATGCTTTCGATTGATCAAACGACTCCATGTACTTGTTATTAGCGTGTGCATATCGGTTTAAGCATTGATTGAGACCACCGCGTATACCCCGCTCAACAAATAAAGCCATATCGATGTCCGTTAGTAATTTAAACTTGACATTCGAGTGTTTTAGCATTGCATTCCAGGTATGCGCCGGCAATACGCGGGATCCAGTCCATAGCGCTCAACGCACGTATTTCGAAAATTTTCGAAAATATCAGCTAATAACAAGACATCTGTCTTCAAGTACAAATCGCTATAGTCACCCAGCGTTCGAATGGAGAACCGCTCCCAAACTTTCTCAGCATGTGCGTACTCACTCTCGCATACTGTAGCATCTGTCAGGGAACTGTAAAATGCGTCACGCGGTGGTAGGCAAGTGTCGTCTAGCTTGGTCACGTCATCAATATATTCATAAGGGAAGACCCCTTTTCGCGTCAGCAAATTGAAATCGTCTGTTGATAGCGTTGGGAATTGCATGCGTAAAATGTTGAGTTTATTCTCTATCAAAAATGAGGCTAATTTGTCGAGACTGGTGATAAGGAATTTGTACGAATCGATGAAGCGCAATTAGATCCTGTGTTTTGAAACGTCTTTAATTTCAACATGTTTCGTGAAGGAGATATATTTCTCCTTTGTGATTGGAAGCACATTGGTTCTTCCTTCGAACGCGGTAGCTACTTCCTTGATTAAAAAATGCGCATTATAACCGGATTAATTGTGGAAAACTACAGGAATTAAAAATAACTGTTCGTAATTTAAGTTGCAGTTGGAATAGGCAGGGCCTGTATATAGTTCAGTCAGATGGCAATGATCTCGAACGCGTACCTCTTCTTCCGCAAATGGTTTCTTACATATGTGACATTGAGTCGCCGCTCGAAAACTAGCCCACTCACTCGGTGTTAAATATACCATTGGCACGTTGTCGCATAAAATTCATTTTATCCGCAGTGCTAGATTTTTTAGTTCTTCGACAATCCACGATACACAATTAGCATTGCGATGCGAGTGATCTAAAGATAATGAATCGTCATATGAACAACGCACGTAATATCCGATACTAAACACTTCGTGGCGTGGATACATATATTTTGCTCGGGTCTCGTCGGTTTTTCCCAGCACACACTCCAAATCAGCATACACAATGAAAGGATGTCGCTCTTTCCGGCTAAAGTTGCTGAACTGGAGCCACTTATTGGTGTCGTCTGATAGTGGAATTGCACATGTGTTTATCGCCCCACAATCGACCTCGTGCGATTGCAATTTTTCCTTGGAGGCGAAGTAATGCAAACGCCTGAAAATAAAGGGGATTTTTTTTCACTCACTAGATATATATAATCATTAATAATGTTAAATTTACTCACCGATCGCATATATATTTTTTATGCTCCTTTTTGGTCAGTTGCGCCCTCGCGAGTCTCGACAGGTTCTTGATCCATACGAAATGCCCCACATTGTTGTCCTCAGTATCTTGCATGTACTGCAAATTGATGTGCTTATCCTTCTTGTGTTGAGTGACTCGTATTGGAAAAATTTCCTTTTTGGTGGTGGTGGTATATACGTTGATCGATAGATTGTAATGAAATTCATTTTTTTTACTTTGATGTATCGTCACCGGGAATTCGATTTCCTGGAGATTCAGTACAGTCGAATAATGCGGATAAGAAGATGGACGGGCACTGTCTCGTTCGGCTGGGTATAGAGCAGCGACAACGGCCCACGCGAAACATGCGTTATCGTTGGATTTGACGTTAATCACAGCCCTCTTCATAATTATTTCCTGCGGTAATGATATGGAGCACCCAGCACGCATCGGATTATATTTATTCACATTTATCGTGAGGTTAAGTATTTTCCGTAGAGCCCAGCCACTATCTCGTTTGTGAAATTCATCGAGTGAAGTTAAAGTGGGCTCAATAACACGCTGTTCATACCACTCATTCAAATCGCTTGTGTTAAAGAGATCACAGTTTCGCGTGTTGACACTTTTATAAGCATGTATGTCTCCACTCGCGAATTCATCATTGAACACTGAGTGATTCAAATTAAGCACAACTTTGATACTGTTGTGCTTGCAGATGATATTTTGTACATGTTGAAGCACTAGGTCCCGAGCATCATTAAGAAACTGTTTCGGCTCGATGTGACTGCGATTGATTACAGAACCAGTCAATATTCCACTCTTGAATGATGTGTCAATCTCACGCCAGATTAATCCATGATCACCATGCCCTGCACCCGTGTGTATAAAACGGCTGCGCACAGAATTCTTCAATCCTTCCAGACGCGCTATTTGGACTATCAGTGACTGATGATGTCCAATTACCAATCGCGGGCGCTTAGTTCGGCTTCGCTTTTCTAGCACTTCGATGAACTCGACTCACCGTTGCTCCCACGCAGTAAAATCTTCGAACGAACTTAAAAGCGCGGTTTGATCGTGCAAACTTTGTTCAATATTGTTATCCATAGTAATAAGTTGGAGACGACTTCCGCGATGTTAGCTGACTGACTGCTTTGTTCAAAGTGCGGCAAGTTTAGATCGCAGCAGATGATAGAAAAATGGCTCCCCGTTCGGAAGAAATAAAAATTTCGGCTATCCCCTATATGTCGGGGGAAAAACCGGCTTTTTCCGATATCGTGTTGGTATAGATTGCCCAAGGAAGAAACGACATAGAAAACAAGTCGGGATGCTTCGGGTTAAAAGATGTATTTTATGGGTCCTGCAGCTGTGCTTAAGTGGTCTTTCGGCATCAAAGGCCTTTGACGATAGACTTCTAAAGTTGATAGTTTTTTTTTCTCGCGAAAATACGTCGTATTCATCTATGTTTTGGAGGCACGTTGCGCATACATGGCAATCTGAAAACACTAGAATGCTCTCTATAATGAGCTAGTTCAGTCTCGATGACCTAGACACCGATGTATGGAGATCATAAAAGTCAATGCTTGATAAGTTTGGCTAGATTTCACCTCGACCATGGAGTACCCATTTTCTGCACAGCAGACCCCTAGAGGTTTCTCGATAACGCGCTGGTATATATTGACCGAGGGAAACGAGACAAAAATAAGAAGTCGGGATGCATTGAGTCAAAAGATTCATTTTATGGGGTCCTGTAGCTCTGCTCAAGTGGTCCATTGGTGCTAAAGACCTTTGACGATAGATTCCTAAAGTTGATAGTTTTCTCATCGTGAGTGGCTGTGAATGTTAACCAAGAAAAAAATGCTCCAACCCTGGCTTGTTAAGACCTGTCTCAAGAGTCGGCGAAATTCGGCGGACTTGCATGCAATCATCTTTGGGATCTTCAGCTGATTGTATGTATCATTTTTGAATTTTAGCATCATGCTAAAGAAATGGATTATACAGATTGATGAAAAAAATGGTGTGTATTGTTTTGTTTCAGAATAATGCCGTTGGTGTCAACATTTGAAAAACCCACACACGCGCATGCACACACACGCACACACGCGCGCGCGCACACAAACACACACTATTATTGTAAAATGTTATTATTAATAAACGTTTATTCCATCTTTTTTTAACTCATAGAATTCTTTTCAACATCTTCTTTTCCACGCTAGAACCTTTCTCCCTCCCCCACCATCATACGTCACATAGCCACTCTCCCGCGCCAGGTTCTTCCCCCTCCACAGAGACCCCTGGCATCCCCCTCCGTGACGTCACACACCCGCGGTCAGCTACCCCCTCCAACAGGCATTTGGCTTCCCCGCGTTGGACTGCGCCGCCCGCTCCCCCCTGAAATCCCGGCGTTAGAACCGCCTTAGTACATCTACTAAAGAATAAGGAAGGGGTGACATTTGAAAGGAGTAGGAAAAAAAGGAAGAACAAACCTACCAACTCGAGGTCGACCCCCGCGCCCTCGAACACTACCCGGTCACCGCGGGCGAGAAACGACATGATGAAACAGAAAAAAGGCACGGGTACAACAAATAAATTAACTGATGGACGGAAATTATATATATTTTTAATAAAAATAATAATAAAAATAGTATTTACTCACTTTAAATTTTCTTCAACTGTCCACGATGAGAATCAAACGATTAATGATGCTCCTCTGGAATAACGGAGCTCCAGAGCCAAGAAACAATCCCCACTTCATTCTAATTTTCGAAGAAACTCAACAGCGAAGTGAACGAACTACACCTTCAAGGGTAGCTTGGTTGCTGACACAGCACCGGACACCTGGGCACACGTCTAGTCAGGGCCGTGGAAATGCGAGTATTTCATGCGCATAAAAAATTATCATAGGAAGAAATGAAAAATATATAAAGATTTAAATGCCTACAACGAAACGGCGAAAAATATTATTTATATGCACAGAGAAAAACGAGGGATAAATCCCATAATTCTCTTTGCAGGTTCCTAATCGCCCTTCCTAGGGTTATGCGAGGGAACAACCAAAAAGGGAAAAATGGAAATTTTCACGGGAAAATTTTTTCCACGTCACCAGGAATTTACTACGAGGAAATTGGAACGTCACAAAAGAAATATGGAAATTAGCCATACGCATGGATCTTCAGCCCATTTTAGATAGAGATCAACAAATAAAGTTGGCATTAAAACCGTTACTGGAAAGTTGTCACCGGACTCCGGAATACGATTTATGCAACGTACTAGACGATTCCCTCGAAAATTTATAAAATAAAGTAGAAGGCGAAGTAGAATCAATCTACGATCTTACAGGGACGAAGAAAAATATTAAGAGAGGATTAATCGACGGATTAGGATTTATAATGAAATCAATAACGGGTAATTTAGACGCAAAAGACGCTCGAAAAAAATGAACAAATTATCTCAATAACAGAAAACAAAGAACTACCGCAGATGTGCTAAAAGAAAATGTACGAATCGAAAAATCTCCGATCGAACTGTTCAATCGAACTACGAGTCGGTACACGGCTAACGAAAATTCCCTAAAACGAATCGTAGCAGAATTACATCACGGTGTAACCAATTTAGTAATGGATATTTTAACAAGTCATAAAATTGATGAAAAATTAACCGGAATTAGCGTAATCGTAGAATCATTATTAAACGACATACGTTTACTAGAATCTTTTCTAGTAGGGCTACCAAAGGGAATAGTTAACCCGACCATATTCTCACCAAGACAATTGGCAGCATATCTAAAAGAAGCATTACCGCATTTGCCGAAAGGACTTAATTTCCCGACGTCAGTCAAACGCGAGAAAATGAACGACCTATTAAAGGTTACAGAAATAGGCTCCTACTGTAGCAAAAACACTAGTACTAGTTCTGAGAATACCTTTAATCGAGAATATTGAATTTAACGTTAACAAAGTATATCCTTTACCCGCACGAATAGAATAAAATAGTTTTCAATTCATAGAAACGTCGATGAAATTTGTAATCATAAACCGAGAACATAGAGATTATTTGTCGCTAACCGAAAATGAATTAGCAGCTTGTAAAAGGGAAAATACCCAATATTACTCTCATCGGAAACATGCTAGACAAGTAATACGATCTAAGGCACCGTGCGAAATAACCACGTTCGTAGGAAAAAATCCAGGATCTTCAAATTGTACTTGTTGCTTGACAAGAATACAAAATTCGATGGTTATCGCATTGGAGAAAGAAGGACGTTGGTTGTACGCAGCACCTGAAACCAAAGCGTTAATGATAAATTGTAAACAATATGTATCAGAATATACAATAATAAGTGGTACAAGAATATTGGTTTTGGACGGGAAATAGTCCGTCATATCCGACGATTTTAAAATTGGAACGTTAAAAGAAATAAATCAGGAGGAAACAAAATAGGAGAAATAAACAAAATAGGAGAACGGATCGAGAATTTAAAAACAAAATTGAATCACGATCACGATTCCGTATCAACCTATAAACATATTATCGGAAATTATTCTATAAGCACATTTGTATAAATAATTCACAGTTCGCAAATTACCCACACACCCATGAGTGTTGGGAGAGTAATGAAATGTAGATTTCCGGTTAAATTTTGTCTATTCACGACAACAACTGATAGTACGTTTATTACCAACAACATACAACAATATTCTTCGATGATTTTTGATTTTCGATTGCAAGGATGAGATGTCTCTTGAGTGCGATTGCCGAGAGGCGTTAAACGGGTGTTCTGGCAACACGTGGTCGCGCACAATGGCGACGAAGATTGACCGGTGAGATCGCCGTCGATCCACCGAAAGCTTGCGATCGCAAACCTGTGTATCAGGGGGTTTATTCGCGATCGTTTGATTGACTAAAACTATTGATTGGCAACGATTTTGAAGTGACTTAACTAAATACTAAGGTGAATTGACCGAGTTGAAATTAACGAGAGCCGGGAGAGCACGCGTATTCGCTAACGTAGTCGGAACAAGAATGAGAAGCACAGGGACGAGGCTCGCGGGCTCGGGCTCCCGAGCGTCGTCGAAGTCTCTAGAATGTTCAGGGCCGTAGCGGCCGATTGTCGAGTGGGGCGTTTTTTGGGGGTCCGTCGTTGTAATCCGGAACATTCCGCCCGCCATCAGCAGCTTGATGTTGATCGAAGTCTTCGTTGTCGACCTCGATGTGTGGAAGGATTGCAAATTTGGTGATTGGTCTGACGAGAGTGGTGGTGGCCGTCTGGATTGTCACAACTCGAGTGAGGCCATCAGCACCAGGATGTAGTTGAGTGATCCTTGCAAGTGGCCACTTACAAGGAGGGAACCTCTCGTCTGTCAGTAGTACAAGGGACCCAACCTTTAGTTGATTGGACTTGTGCCACCATTTCGATGTGGCAAGTTGACGTTGAAGGTGGGCCTTGGACCATTGGTTCCAAAATGATTGCGTTTGCTGCTGAATGAGCTGCCAGCGCGTTAGCCTTGATGATTTGAGTGATGGCAGGCTAGGTTCTGGTAGCGTCGTGAGTGCCCTTCCGATTAGGAAGTGGCCGGGAGTAAGGATTGTCAAGTCGTCCGGGTCATCGCTGAGTGGCTGTAGTGGTCTTGAATTGAGGATGGCTTCGATCTGTGTGAGCAATGTCGTAAGCTCATCTAGCGTGTAAGAGGTCTCTCCCATGGTTCGTTTTAGGTGAAATTTGATTGACTTGACAGCTGCTTCCCACTTGCCGCCCATGTGTGGTGCGGCAGGGGGATTGAAGTGCCACTGAGTGTTGTCATTCACGAGAAGTGCAGCGATAGCCTGGTTTTCCTTTGATCCTTGAGTGAAGAGGTGTTTGAGAGAAGCATCTGCACCCACGAATGTTGTACCGCAATCTGAGTAGAGTGAGTGACAGATACCTCTGCGTGCAGTAAATCTTCTGTACGCAGCGATGAATGCGTCTGCCGAATAGTCGCAAACTACTTCGATGTGGATGGCTGAGGTGTACATGCAGACGAACACGGCAATCCAGCCCTTTATACGTTTTGCACCTCGACCTTTCCATGACTTGATAACAATGGGTCCGGCGTAGTCGACCCCAGTGCGGTGAAATGCCCTGGACTGTTGGACCCTTGACGGAGGCAATTGGCCCATCAGCTGCTGAGCTCGCTTCCCCCGTTGTCGAGCGCAGCGCATGCAGCGTAGAACGAATGACTTGATTGGAGCTCGTCCACCGATGATCGAATAAGATTGTCTAATTTCTGCCAAAGTCAGTTGTGTTCCACCGTGTAACGTGCGAGCGTGCGCATTGCTGATCACAAGTGTCGTTAACGGCGAATGTCTTGGCAGAATGACTGGGTGCTGTTCCTGATAGCTGAGTGCGGCGTGGCCAAGCCGACCACCAACTCGTAGCACGCCTTGATTGTCGATGAATGCGGTTAGTCGGTGGAAGATGTGATTTGGAGGGAGCTCATGGTTCCCCTTGATCTGTTGAATCTCGAATGCAAAGTACGCCGCTTGAGTTGACTTCGCCCAATAAGTTGTGGCTGACTCAATGTCCATAGGGGTGAGTGCAGTGGCGAGGGACGATTTAGGAATTCGACGGAGTGTCATGATCGATCTAAGGATTGTTGCGGTTACGCGCAGGAGTGTGCGTAAGTTTGAATATCTGTGAATTAGGTCCCATTGAGTGCCTGGTTGAGTGGCTGTCGCGACCATTGTTTGACCTGGGCGGGCTTCTTCTGTCGGAGGCTCGACCAGAGTGCTGGGCCGTTTTGGCCAGTGTTCGTCGGACTTTGAGAGCCATGGTGGTCCCCGCCACCATAACGAATGAGTTGCAAGTTGGGCGACTGATATCCCGCGGGATGCACAGTCCGCTGGATTCTGTTTTCCCGGAACGTACCTCCAGCTGCAGTCTGAGGAGAGTTGTTGGATGGTTGCAACTCGGTTCCGGACAAAATCTTTCCAACGGGACGGGTGAGTGACGATCCACGAGAGTGTTGTAGTTGAATCCGTCCAGAGTGTAGTTGATTGAGTGTCCAGTTTAAGAGTGGCTTGGACGTATTTGACAAGTTTGGCCAGGAGCAGCGCTGCTGAAAGTTCTAACTTGGGGATTGATAGACGAGTGAGAGGTGCTACCTTAGTCTTTGCGCAAAGTAGGGTGATACTTGCTTCTCCGGACGGTGATATGGCCTTGACGAATACTACTGCTGCTGTGGCTAGCTGTGACGCATCACAGAACCCGTGGATTTCGCACGTCGTGGCCTTTGACGTCGGAATCCATCGTGGAACTGTGATGGTGTCGAGTTGGGTTAGCTCGCCACGGAGCTTGAGCCATGACTTGAGAAGTTTGGGTGGAACTGGTTGGTCCCAGCTCAGCTTGTGCAGCCATAGCTGTTGTAGTAGCATTTTTGATTTGACAGTGAGTGGGCAAAGAAAGCCCAGTGGATCAAATGTCTGAGCCACCTCAGACAGAATGTTTCTTTTGGATGTGACCTTTTTTGTTTCTGGAGTGATTGTCGATTTGAACTTGAAATTATCTGACGTGGGGTGCCAGTATAATCCAAGTACCTTGCTGGTGCAGTCTCCAAGCTGAGTTGACGTTTCATTCGATTCAATTGATGATATGACTTTAAGCGCCTCAGGGCAGTTGGAGTGCCACTTGGCGAGAGGAAATCCGCCCGCCGTGCAGAGTTGCTTGAGTTGATCTGCAATGAGGGCTAGTTGTGCGGCGGAGTCTGCGCCGCCGAAAATATCGTCGACATATCTGCCGAACTTGAGTGCCGGTATTGCAAGGGGATATTTCTCTCCTTCGTCTTCAACGAGTTGCTGCAACACTCTCACTGCCAAGAATGGAGCTGATCGAGTGCCGTACGTAACTGTTGTGAGGTGATATGGGACAATTTTGTTGTTGTCGTCAGTCCACAGGATCTTTTGCAGATGCCAGTCATCGGGATGAACGTTAATTTGGCGGAACATTTTAGTAATGTCCGTAGCAAAGATGAGAGCATGTTGTCGAATCCAGAGTAGGACGTCCGTGATGTCTGGCTGTATTTTCGCACCGATATGGAGAAAATCGTTGAGTGACTTTCCTGAAGATGTTGAACAGGAGCCATCAAATACAACACGCAACTTGGTGCTAGAGCTCTCTGGCCTCAACACTCCGTGATGTGGAAGATGGTAAGGAGTGCGAGAGTGAGTCTTCCCCTTGGGCCGCCCGATTGGGACCCTCAACCCTCCTGGTACCGAAGTGCCAGGTGCCAAGGTCATCCCAGAGGACGGATCCGTTGGTTCAGACTCGCTCGCATGATTGTCTGTCCACGGAGTGGAGGGGACGAGTGCCATGTGTCCCAGATCTTCATACTTTTTCATAAAGTCCGTGTAGAGTGCTTGATATTCTGGATTGTCCATGAACTTCTTGAGTGTGTGTTGAAGTCTTCGGTAGGCAGCTCGGTATGAGTCGCCTAGCATAGGATTGTCGCTGATGAGTGGTAAGCGAACGACGTATCGTCCTGTTGTGTCCCGCTGATGCGTTGTCTTAAAGTGTTCTTCACATTGCTCTTCCTCTGGTGTAAGTGAAGGTTGACTTTCGGTTGGAACTTCTTCCTGGACCCAGAATTTGGTGAGGAGTTCATCGAGATGCTCCTCTTGCTGGTGTAGTTGAGTGACATTAAGTGATTGACGTAACGCTTGAGGGGACATCTCGGCCACGGGACCGATGATGAGCCAACCGAAGATAGACAGCTGGGCTATTGGAGTGGTTAGGGAGTCCTTCATAATGTTTGGCTTGATGATCTGACCATAATAGTCAGCGCCGAGGACAAGGTCGATGGGCTGAGGAAGGAAGAACTCGGGGTCTGCAAGCTTGAGTTGCTTAGGATTGGACCAGGGTTGTGATGTGACTTGGGATGACGGCAGTTGAAGATTGAGTGTAGGCACAATTTGCACTCTAACGGTGATCCGTGCATCGGACTGCAGAGACTGCAGCGATAGCAGGGCTGTTCCCCTTGATTTAATGGGGGTCTTGCTGCCGATCCCGGTGATTGTCAAGGCTGAGTGGCTTCTGGTGATTGCAAGTTGTTTGATTAGGTGCTCGGAAACAAGTGACACTTCTGAGCCGGTGTCGATTAACAGCCTAATCTTGATTGTCTTGAGTGATGTAGTAAGAATTGCTGTTGCAGTGGCTAGTAGAGTGGCTTGGGGCAATACCTGTTGATTTGCACGGTGACGACTCACATTGAGTGACTGGTAGGCATGACTTGCCTGCTTGAAGACCGCTGCTTTGTCCTATTGTGGACTGGGTTGACGTGATGACGAGTTGCTAGGGGTGAACCGCCGTGGTTCAACCTTGAAGGTCGGTTCAGGCAGGTCCTTTTTAGTGAGTGCATCGTGCAGCATTGTGTGGTGCTATTGATTGCACGTTTTGCACCGGGAGGTGCTCTTGCAGGAGTCTGAGTTATGTCGACCGAGGCAATTGTGACACAGTCGACGTTGAGTGATGGTCTCACGACGATCTTGTGGTGGCAGTCCCCGGAACGTCGCGCATGACGCGATGAAGTGCTTCTCGGGACAGCAATCACATTGGAACTGGTGACCGGGGGATTGTTTCGGTTTATTGGCCGATGACGCTGATGAACGCGCTGACGCATGACTTGACGATCGTGTAGTTGACTTGGCTTGATTGGCTGTGTTATGACTTGAATGAGCTGACTCGGTTTGTTCCAAGGTCCGTGAGCGGTGGGTGATAAAATCCTTTAGCTGTTCGTAAGTTGGATACGTTGTCATTTGACTGACGGAAGACTCCCACAGCTCACGTGTTCGTAGTGGGAACTGGCGAACGGTATTGTACACGATCAGGCAGTCCCCAATGTCCGTTGATTGGCCGATGAGTGCTAGAGCGCTGAGGGCTGAATCCACCCCAGTGATTAGCTGTTGGAGGAAGACAGCTGACTCGCGCTGTTTATTGGCCGTGGCGTGCTCCTGGAGGAGGATGGAGAGTTGTGCGTCGATGAGAACTCTCTTGTTCCCATACCGCTCTTCGAGTGCTTTCCAGGCCATAGGGAAGGCCGTGTCTGTGACCGGGATGTGCGAAATGAGGACCAAGGCCTCTCGAGTCACAGATGATCGAAGATAATGGAGGCGCGCAAGATCGTTCAGGTCGTGATTATCAATGACCATCGACTTGAATAGCGCTGCGAATGACGTCCAGTGTTGGTAGTCTCCGCTGAATGTTGGTAGTGTGATTTTGGGCAATTTTGCCGCGTATGCGTTGGCCTCTCTCACGGATTGATTGGCTGGATGATTGTCCGGTGGTCGTAACCTGATTGCCGCGATCTGACGGATTTGACAGATGATCGCCGCTTCACGGGAGAACGTATCATCTTCAAAATATTCGTGGTCGAGATGATGTATCGGCCAACTTGTCTCCAGTAGGTCGTGAGCTAAGGTGAATGCTCCATGGATCTCTTCGGCCGAGTCCAGGATCATCTTGATTGCCGCTTGGTCACGATTAGGATTGCAATTAATATCCTCGAAGTAGCTGTTGAGGACCTTGACCCGACTCATTTGAGACCGAGCCTTGATTGCGAGTTCGGGCGCTAATCGTTTTGTTGTCGTATTACGCGCCTTGACCGATTTGACTGAGCCGGCTTGGCTCCCATGACTTTGTTCGTCTTCTTCGCTTGGTGAGCCGTCACTTCCCGCAGAACGCATGATTTCAGGGATCTTTAGGGACGTGCCGGGGTCAAGCGTTGCCGGACCATCCTTGGGTTTTTTATCGGAGTCCGACATTGTAATAAACTCGATGATTGTCTTGTCGAAATGTCACGGCACTGACTTGCACTGATTGTCACTGTTCGAGCTGAGCGTCACTGAGCGCGTTGGTTACCACTGTCCGCTACTGACTCTGTTGCTCGAGCACGTGGCCGCGCGCGAACCACACGCGGGCACACACACACGTGCGCGAGACTCTGATTGACTGGTGCGCGGGGTATGTAGGGACACACACACACGCGCTCGAGGCACCGATTGTCCGAAGCGCGAAGCGAGAGCACACAGACACGACGCGCTCGAGACTCTGATTGACTGGTGCGCGGGGTATGTAGGGACACACACACACGCGCGCGAGGCACCGATTGTCCGAAGCGCGAAGCGAGAGCACACAGACACGACGCGCGCGAGACTCTGATTGACTGGTGCGCGGGGTATGTAGGGACACACACACACGCGCTCGAGGCACCGATTGTCCGAAGCGCGAAGCGAGAGCACACAGACACGACGCGCGCGAGACTCTGATT
Source organism: Ophion slaviceki (assembly GCA_944452715.1). Taxonomy (NCBI): domain Eukaryota; kingdom Metazoa; phylum Arthropoda; class Insecta; order Hymenoptera; family Ichneumonidae; genus Ophion; species Ophion slaviceki. Next base: position 6,915,537 of record OX101784.1, on the reverse strand, counting down.
GACTGGTGCGCGGGGTATGTAGGGACACACACACACGCGCGCGAGGCACCGATTGTCCGAAGCGCGAAGCGAGAGCACACAGACACGACGCGCGCGAGACTCTGATTGACTGGTGCGGGGGTATGTAGGGACACACACACACGCGCGCGAGGCACCGATTGTCCGAAGCGCGAAGCGAGAGCACACAGACACGACGCGCGCGAGACTGATTGACCAAGAGTGAACGAAAAACCACCGAAAATTGTCGCAAATAAACAAAATCCGGCTCGAAGGACCAGTAATGTATAAATAATTCACAGTTCGCAAATTACCCACACACCCATGAGTGTTGGGAGAGTAATGAAATGTAGATTTCCGGTTAAATTTTGTTTATTCACGACAACAACTGATAGTACGTTTATTACCAACAACATACAACAATATTCTTCGATGATTTTTGATTTTCGATTGCAAGGATAAGATGTCTCTTGAGTGCGATTGCCGAGAGGCGTTAAACGGGTGTTCTGGCAATACGTGGTCGCGCACAATGGCGACGAAGATTGACCGGTGAGATCGCCGTCGATCAACCGAAAGCTTGCGATCGCGAACCTGTGTATCAGGGGGTTTATTCGCGATCGTTTGATTGACTAAAACTATTGATTGGCAACGATTTTGAAGTGACTTGACTAAATACTAAGGTGAATTGACCGAGTTGAAATTAACGAGAGCCGGGAGAGCACGCGTATTCGCTAACGTAGTCGGAACAAGAATGAGAAGCACAGGGACGAGGCTCGCGGGCTCGGGCTCCCGAGCGTCGTCGAAGTCTCTAGAATGTTCAGGGCCGTAGCGGCCGATTGTCGAGTGGGGCGTTTTTTGGGGGTCCGTCGTTGTAATCCCCGTTGTAATCAGTATCATGAACATAACATATAAGTACGTATGAAATCACTGCCCGCGAGCTACTTCACAAGGAAGCGACCGTGTCAACGCAGCATCGGAACAGCCGCGAGCTGTGAAACGTAAAGCAACAGCTGACTCAAAGAATCTTAGAGTCACGTTCACGCGTAATACGCTACCAACCCGTACGGCGTAAACAAAAACAAATAAGAGAATTACAATTTAATAAGAAATAGAAAATTCAAGAAACCTTTTGGGAAAATAAATGTTAATTAAGGTTTCAACTAAATAAGTATGCACGTGTGGAATGTGTCAGACGTATAATGCATTTGTAAAAACTATGTCGTTATTTAGCTGATTAGTTGTTTAGCTTTGGAGACGAAATCATTGGATTCGTCTTCCTTAGGGGGAGGAAGGTTGTGCCCTTAATTTAGCGCATATTGCAAATCGCATAGAAATGAGCATATTCGATTTACGAAATCGATAGGCCATAAGGCCCTGTGCAAACGACAGGTTCGATTGCCAATAACCGAGTTAACAATTAGAGGAACGAAACGTCAGAAGTCAGTCTTCGGTTGGCAACCGCGGCGGTCGATCTCAAGGCAATTAAACATTTATATTAAATGTTGCCTAGCTATAATAAAGTTAAATAATGGTAAGTTCATAATTCCTGAGTTGGAGATTTACTCGTCATTAGAAAGATCCCAGCTACCCGTCCTCGATCGCCCGATTTCGGCCACCAGTCTTTTTCGGGGCCGTAACTCCCAGAGCACATAGGTTGGCGCAATTCAGCGGCACAACACAACTGCTTATGGGTTCACGACCCAATTTCCGAAACGTCGCACAGTACGAAAGATGAAATCTTCAAAGAAAACCTCATTTTTCTCTTAAAAAATAGCATGGTGAAGTCATTGTTATTAACAAATGATTCACCCAATTAAACAAAATGCGATCGTGAATCGAAAATGACTACTATTTGAACACTAACTGTGCAAATTCAAGTCAATAGTGTAAAAGTTACTTAAGATGTCAATCCCGCCGTGTCAAGATATGTAGTTTCGAGACAATCGCGTTCAAACTCGACGGATTGCGGTAAACTCGACGCACACTGTTTCACTAAAATAGGTGTTGTTTCGTCAATTTGTAGAATTTCAGCCTCCGGTTGGTCTTAAAATATTCTTCAAAGTGCACACTATAATTATATACTCAATACCGATTTTTTTAAGTTTCCAGAGAGGATACCCTCTTGATTTTCAGAAGTTCCGATGAGAAACATTATTTTGGGGGATGCTTTCATTTTGTAAGTTCCTCGATGTCTGTATACATTTACAGAATCGATTATTTCTTTTAATTACCTTTACAATTCTTTTGTAGTCGCTTTTATAATAAGATGCGACTGACGTCGACTGACGTTACATTGCTCATCACGACGGGCTACTGTAGGCAACGTAGCTCACTCTTATAAAAATGAATGAAGACGTCCTTTAATACTAATCATAGTCACCTTATTACCTTTTTTCTGAGAACACCGATGGTTGTTTTTGGATAGTAACCAAAACTCATAAATTTATTTTAATGCTGCTGAATAAAAATTTTCATCAACAAAAGGTGTTACAAATATTTACACAAATTTTTCCAATGAATGTTTTATTTTGGTACTGTCTTTCAAAAATCCATAGTCAAATCAGAAATTTACTTTCAGTGCTATGGCCTGTGTGAATTTTTCGATCGTTTTCGATAAATCAAACTGACTAGCAATTTCGTTTTCAATCGATAGCAAAGCCAAAGAATTAAGTTTTTCTTGAGACATATTCAACCTTAACAACGTCTTGATGAGCTTCAATTTTGAAAAACTTCCTCCTCCGCTGGTAACAATCACTGGCAAAGCTAACAGAATCCGAAAAGAAACCCAAGTATGAGGAAAGACGTCTATCACATTTTTTACCATGAATCGAAGAAATTCTATTGGACGTTTGACCACTTCAGGTTTGATATGTCGAAATTGCTTCCACTCTTCATACACCTCCAGTCCATTGATGTCCGAGTCATTTTCACTTGCAAGAATAGTGCTCAACTCCTAACAATTCCACAACAGAAAGTGTTATTCTTGACTGATTCTGGACTTTCTTGGGAACAAGGGGAAAAGTCGTATAAAAACTCCTAAAGGTTTCCGTGATTTTTCGACTGCTCGAATGTTTCTCTCACAGAAGCAAGAGCGGTGTCGACCAGGACGACGAAAGAAATCTTTTTTTCGTTCAAAATTGATTTTTTCGTTCAAAAGCTGGGCGGGGGGGGCAATCAGGAATTTCTTGTAGGTGAATAACTAAATGTAAATAGAAAAGTCCGTTTATTACTTATAATTCCTATTGTAAATATATACGTGTGTTATCTCTAAAGTTTCTAGATTCTCCTCTTTTTGGTCCAAAAATTCGCCACAGTTCGGTTTCTGGCGCAATCCCCTCTAATCCATAAAATTTGGCGACTTCTTCCATATGGTTTTTTTAGATCTGGAGGGAAATAGAGAGAGAAATAGGATACGTATAGCGAGCGGCGCAGATACTCGCCGAACGAAACAGCTGGATGATTAGCTCTGTATTCTTGGCGATCTACAGCTTGTGGTAGACGCAGCTCTAGGTTTAAAGCTTTAGCTATTTCATTAGCTGAGTTTAATAATTCCTCCGTGCGTTCTTCAGCAGAACGCTTGTGTTCTGCAACCGCAGTTAATGTAGTTTTAAAATGCTCTGCGCACTTGATGATGCCGAGAGTCGTTGATCGTAATATGTTAGCGATCGCTTCGAGCAGGGAGTTGTACTTGTCTATAATACATAGAGGCAATGTGAATGGGGTTTGTCCAACTGCACATAACAATTGATAACGTAATTTTCGCGTCGCGAAATTCCCTTCTTGCGAAAGGTTTTTCAGACATTCCAAAATGTTGTTTTATTGAAACATTGATGTACTTTTATGAGACCACTTTGTTTCGCACAGCAATGAGATTTGTGGTGCATATTT